>PVKW010001466.1:0-68922 GCA_004027895.1 Orientallactaga bullata | reverse complement strand
TGGTCGGTGCTCTGACAGCTCAGCTTTCCTTGCTGTGACTGAAAACTTAGTTCCCTTACAAACAGATTTCCAGAACCGGGCTAGACTCCTCGCCGCCGTTCATGGGCTGGCTGAACTCACTTGGGGGTCTGGGTAGAAGTCAAGCCATGGCTACAGTTAAGTTCATGGTAACTGCTTCCTTCTAGAACATGCTTTTTGTCGAGATCCCCGAGTACCGCAACAAGCACATCCGAATCCCTGTGAAGGTGAACTTCTACGTCATCAACGGGAAAAGAAAGCGAAGTCAGCCACAGCACTTTACCTACCACCCAGGTGAGGCGTCCTCTCATGGGAGCATGGGCAGGCCTGGGACTTGCGAGCCTGCTCCCCGGTGGGCTCCCCGGGGAAGGAGGCTCATCCTCTCTGAGCCTTGGGTTTTTTTCACGTGTCAGACGGCAGCCTCCTTGTAAAAGTTAGGGAGTCGAATGACATAAAACATGCGCGCCCTGTTTGAACCCTGAGGTCAGACACTAGCTGTCCCTGTCGTCATGTTTGCCCTGGCAGGCGGGAGGGGTACGTGCAGGCACATTGGACAGCTTGCTAAGCACATGACTCTTGCCCTTGTCTTAAAGTTGATTGTGTTGGGGCTCAAAGGTGTGACCCCCCCAGTGGATGGAGTTACTGGGGGGGACAGCCAAGCCACCAGGTTGTATTCCCATTAAGTAGCCCAGAAGGTGGAGCTGACCTCCTCACAGAGGGCTTCTGACCGTGGACGACACCGACATTCCTGAGGATGGGACAAGCCTGGGAAATGTATCTTTAAATCAGACTCTCCCCTGGGAAAAGGCCCCCATAACTCCCAGGCTGGGAGAGGCCTGCTGTCTGCCATTCCCAGGGCAAAGTTGCAATCTCAGTTCTATGTCACCCAGAACACCACCCACTGTCCTCCCACTCTTCTGCAGAGAGCTTCCAGCCTCCTGGAAGCTTTGATCTGAGGGGATGCCTGGCCTTGGTGGGCTCAGCTTTGGCAGGGTCCACTGCAGACATGGAGTGGTCCCTGTGAAGTCCCCACGGGGACTGGGATTAACATGACACGCTGTCAGGATTAGAGGTCGGGTCTCCCAGGACCTGGGGCTGTGGGAAATGGTTGCTGCGTGGGCTCTGGGTGGCAATGCAGTGGTTCTGTTTTATGGTGTGTGAGGCTCCCCTGGGCCAAGTCTCAGCAACACTTGGCTTACAGAACAGGGCCCGAGTGAGCCTGCAGACCCCTGCGCTACACAGGAACTGAATGCTGGGCTTTGTTACCTTTCCACTGCTGAGACACAGCACTGGACCAGAAGCAGCTTGTTGGAAGGAAAGGGTTTACTTTTTAGCTTACAATTTCGAGGGGAAGTTTCATCATAGCCGGGAAAATACGGCATAAGCAGAAAGCCAGCGGGTGTCACATCGCCACGACAACTGGAAAGAAATAGAGTGAGCTAGCTCTGAACACCCAGTGGGGCTGGGCTAATCCATCTCCAGGCCCTCTCCCAGGGACACACCTCCTCCAGCAACGCTCCACCTCCCAAAGGCTCCAACCAGATGGAGACTTAATTGTAGGAGTGAATCACAAACACGTGAGGTCACGGGGGAGCGTTCCACATGCAAACTCATGCAGTGCCGCATGCTTCCTGACCCATGCTTGGTGACGACCCAGTCGCTCACTCGTGTATGTTCTCCTGTGAGAAGACAAATGGTCCCTCTTTCCTGAACCTGCCGATGCTTCAAGAAGGGTGCTGGAGAAGGAGCATGTCTGGCGGTGGGTGCGGGGCAGGGAGTGAAGAACGCACCTGCGATGTGTGAATAGTAGCCCGGTAGTGGTGACAGAGCAGCCGTAATGACGGAGTACTTACTGCGTACAGTCGCTGAGCTCTGTGCCTGCATACCTGTCTTGTTTGACCTTCCTGTCAATCCCTACACACTGGGGAGGGGAGGGGAGGGGAAGTGTGATGATTGCTACTAGTTAACAGATGGGTAAACTGAGGCCCGATCCAGCAAGTCTTATCCCCAAAGTGTGACTGGATGGAAGGGGATGGTGGTTGCTGGCTGGCTGATCATTGGGAAATAGCCAAGCACCTACTAAGCACCACCAGTGCTGTGGGCTCTGGAACTTGGCACTGGATGAAGCAGGCAGAACCTTCTGAGGGAGCAGCTGCCCCACGGGTGGTGGGGGGGACGGGTACCCAGAAAGCACATAACTAACTACCAGATAAGTAGGGTATTGGTTAATTTCCTCATTGCTGTGACAAAATACCTGACTAGAAGCACCTTAAAGGAGGGAGGGGGGCCTGGGGCTGTCACTTGGTTGGTAGAGTGATCGCTTAGCATGCATGAAGCCCTGGGCTTGGTCCCAGCATTGCACAGAGCCAGGCTCATGCCTGTAATCCCAGCACTGTGAAGGTGGAGGACCAGATCAAGGTCACTACAGGGAACCCAGCCACAAAATAAGTAAATAAATAAATAAATGAGGAAGGAAGGGTTTGTTTTGGCTTGAGAAGGTACAGTCCATCCTGGTAGAAAGGTACTCTGGCAAGAGCTTGAGGCAGCTGATAACATTGCATCCAAAGTCAGGAAGCAGAGGGATGAAGCCACCTCTCAGTTCACTCTCTCCTTTTTTTTTTTTTTTTTTTTTTTTTTTTTGGTTTTTTGAGGTAGGGTCTGGCTCTAGCTCAGGCTGACCTGGAATTCATTATGTAGTATGTAGTCTCTGGGTGGCCTTGAGCTCACAGCAATCCTCCTACCTCTGTCTCCCGAGTGCTGTTGGATTAAAGGCATGCGCCACCACGCCCGGCACTCTCTCCTTTTTATAGCCCACAGGATGGTGCACCCATATTCAGGGTGGGTCTTCCATGCCCAGTTAAAATCTTTCTGGAACTGCCCTCCCAGACACAACCAGAGGTGTGACTCCACATCTTGTCACATTGACAGTGAAGGTTGAACCATCACGATGTGGTGGCAGGTGGTGTGAAGGAACACAAGTAGAGATAGGTATAGGAAGTGCCAGGGCGGAGGGGAGGGGAGGGGAGGGGAGGGCTCATCACAGTCATTCTTCTCCAGGCTTCTGCTGGGGGAAAGACTTGTCTAGGTTCCAGGGCTGAGACGTACCCACCCTCCTCCTTTCCAATTTTGGGGAAAGCCTTTGAACGTGACCCTGACTTTGGCCCTGGGATGTTTATGCTTCCACGTGAAGACAACCTCACAGGGAACCTTTGGTCCAATGCTAATGAGTGACAGCCCAACCGTGGTCCCACACTCTGCTCCCCGACGCTGTATGCCACCCTCTGTGAGCTGCAGCCCAATGCCTTTCTCTCCCACAGTCCCAGCCATCAAGACAGAGCCCAGCGACGAGTATGACCCCTCTTTGATCTGCACCCCTGCCCATGGGGGCCTGGGGAGCCAGCCGTACTACCCACAGCACCCGATGCTGGCCGAGTCCCCCTCCTGCCTCGTGGCCACCATGGCTCCCTGCCAGCAGTTTCGCTCAGGGCTCTCATCTCCTGATGCCCGCTACCAGCAGCAGAACCCTGCAGCCGTCCTGTACCAGCGGAGCAAGAGCCTGAGCCCAGGCTTGCTGGGCTACCAGCAGCCGGGTCTCTTGGCAGCACCCCTGGGCCTGCCTGATGCCCACCGCTCCGTGCTGGTGCATGCTGGTTCCCAGGGCCAAGGTCAGGGTCAGGGCCAGAGCTCGACCCTTCCACACACGTCCCCAACAAGCCAACAGGCCTCACCCGTGATCCACTACTCTCCCACCAACCAGCAGCTGCGCAGCGGGGGCCACCAAGAGTTCCAGCATATCATATACTGTGAGAACTTCAGCCCCGGCTCTGCCAGGCCAGGCCCACCTCCCATCAGCCAAGGTCAGAGGCTGAGCCCTGGCTCCTACTCCAGCGTCATTCAGCAGCAGAACGCCCCGAGCCAAAGAGCTGCCAAAAACGGACCCCCAGTCAGTGAGCAGAAGGAAGCCCTGCCTGCCGGGGTGACGGTTAAACAGGAACAGAACTTGGACCAGACCTACTTGGACGACGGTAAGACATCTATTTGCTCCCTAACCCTAAAGAAGGTGTCTTCAACATCCCCAAAGCCTACAGTATGACCTGACCTCCTTCTACCTCTTTGGGCCTCAGTGTCCCCATATTAACTTAAGGGGCCTGAATAAAATGTCCTGTAGGGTTCTGATATGTCAGCTCCCCGAGGGAGCTGTGGGGAGCGGGGTTATGACAGTCTTAGATGTCCCCTCCAGCCACTCTAATTAGAAAAGCACATAAAGGCCATTCTGGCCACGGGAGTCACCCCTGAGGTCACAACCTGGGTCTTTTTCACAGCTTAGACTCTCTCCATGGTCAAGTTTAGCAGGAGAGAAGGAAACCAAAAAGGAAGGGAAGGGAACGTCCGTCCATTCCTGTGTGTATGTGTGGGAGGGGGAATCCCACTTGTGGCCCTCTTTGTGTGGGGGGGAGGGGCAAGAGAGAGAGGAGAGAGAGAGAGGAAGGAGTGAGACCCTTGAAAGGGGCTCTCTCACAAGGAGCATGAATGAGGGCTTAGCGGGTGGCCGCAGGCAGTTCGGCCACGTGCTGGCAGGACACAGAGACCATTGATGGAGGACGGTAGTGGGCTTCCGCTGGGCTGAGCCCGGCTGAGGGGGTCAGCAGGGCCAGGAAGAGGGCGCAAGAAGGCTTCATGCAGGGCTGACAGTGTCCAGGTTCGTGAGCGTGGGGCCTGCACAGAGGCATGGCTGTCAGCCGCTGAGGAAGGGTAGGGCTGGAAAGATAGGTGGAGTGGGGTATACTCCTTGAGACCAGCAAGGTGCACCCAAAAGGTAGAGAGGGTGGGGTAGTTAGGGCAGTTTTCCTTTATCCTTGAGGCTGTAGGAAAAAAAGGAAGGAAGGAAGGAAGGAAGGAAGGAAGGAAGGAAGGAAGGAAGGAAGGAAGGAAGGAAGGAAGGAAGGAAGGAAGGAAGGAAGGAAGGAAGGGAAGGGAAGGAAGGAAGGAAGGAAGAAAAAAATTGGGAGCTTCTGAATAGGAATAAGAATTCTGAATAAGGAAACCTAAATGTCGGGTTGGTCACCTCCCCCAGGTCTACCTCATAGGTCACGGGCATCTGACAGGCCGGGGAAGCAATCCTTATCCGGAACACACCAGAAGTGGTTCTGATTTGGGGATACTTGCATAAGATATTCCAAGTTCAGCTTCTTTAAATCCCCCAAATCTGAAACGTAGAGAAATCCAGAATTTAAAAACTTTTTGGAGCATCAATATCTGTACTCAAAAAGTTAGAGTTGGGGGACACTGTGAATTTTTGGATTGGCGACACTAAACATTCTTCCCTGAAACCTCAATGGCAGAGGAAAGTTAGCTCCCAGGAACCCAGTGAATGCCTAGGGAGCAAGACAGAGCCCTCTGGGACAGCAGGGATGGGCACTGTAAAGACAGGCAGGGGCAGGAATGCCCTCGGTGCTGGTTTCAATTGACTTTTTCTAGAGGCAAAGTCTTACGATGAGTCAAGCTCTCTAGGAGTTCCCTGACTTCTAATAGCAGCTACATCTTCTCTCTAGTAAAACTGTCAACTTAAAGCCGCCCCCCCCCCCACCAACACTCATCAGGCAAAGACCTCTGGGGACGCTTACTGTAGGGCCACATTGTCCTGTGTACCCATCCGATAGCCTCACTGTGTTTTGACAACGAATGGAGCCAATGACCAAGCGCAGGCTGTCAGGGTCACTGCTGTGTTTGTGAAGGAAATCTGAGCGTGAGCTGTCCCTGGACTGACCACACCCAGAATGGCTGAGATACAGCCCTGATGCCTATTTTGAAGAGGGTTGTAGCGTAGAAAGCACATCCAAGTGGGAAGCCCAATGGTAGTGGATCGTAGCTGCAACTGGCCTCTCTTTCATGTGAGCTGGAGACCGCACTGGTCCAGAAACCCGTAGGATGGCATTGGTTTGGCCTCCGGAGCAGAGAGATGCTGGCCCCTCCACCCTTGATCTCACATCAAAGACTAGTGAGGAACTCTTTAGTTAGGGGAGCCCGTTCACATAACTTTCTTACTGCCATGATGGATCTGTTTATCGTTAGCTGGTATCTCCGTTGGGCTGGTTTATAAATTAAGCATTGTCATAGGTTTGGCATGTTTAGGTAAATACAAAGAATGCAGGGCCAGGGAGATGGCTCAGTGTGTGAAATATTCACAAGGCCACTTAAGCCTGAGTCCCTGAGTTCAATCCTCCCCAGGCCCCACATAAAAACAAAAACAAACAAACAAACAAACAAACCTGGAAGCTGTGAGGAGCTACTGTTAACCCTCAGTGTGCTGGCAGTGAGATTAGAGGTGAAGCCAGGAGAAGTTACCAGAAGCTCTTGTGAGTGCAGCAAAGAATAGCAGAGTGAGATTCAAAGAGAAAAACCCTGCCTCAAATGAGGTGGAAAGACAAAGAACAACCCAAAATTTGTCCCCTGAGGCCCACACATGTGCTGTGGCACACGTGGGCCCTCACACACATGTGAACACTCCCCCTCCACATGCATGCATACACACAGGGCACATGCACAAAAATAAAAATAAAGTTTACAAAAGCTGTGCTCAGGGTTCAGTGCTCTCTGTGGCTTGCCGGGGTCTTGGAATGGGATTGTGGGATACTGGAGGTACAAATGTCATTCATTTTAGATGCAGCCAGCTTTGGGGAAGGTGAGTCCTGGGCAGGAAGGAGATGGATCTGAGGTTGGCTTTGCAGAAGTCATGCCATGTGTGTCCTTCCCTCCTTGAGTACACTTGTTTAAGATGCTCCTAGAACTGCCCGGATGTGACTGACGAGAGTGCACAAAACCAAGAGGTCACTGCAGGTTCCATGCCCAGGCGCAGGAGAGGCACCAGGAAAGGGGGACTTGGATATTATGACCACGAGATGTGATCGGTGACTTGTCACGGGAGCCATGTTGACCCCATAGCTGAACTGTGGTTTAGGGGTCACTGGGCCAAATCACCACCCCATCTACCACAGACTTTGGGGTGTGAATGTACCCTCAGGTCTCAGCCACAGGCAAGAGGGCTGTGGGGGCAGGAGTGAGGGCCTGACCCAAAGGACATGCTTGATCCTATTCTATAAACCTCCCTGGGAGAAAGGATGTGGTCTCAAGGATGGCTGGATCCCGGCTGTGGTGCTGTGTGTGTGCGTGCGTGCATGCGAGTGGTTGTATGTGTGGGAGGCGAACTGTGCTCTTTCTCGTCACAGGAAGTAGTCTTTGTGCCTTGAGACACAGTGGATTGGATGAACCTGAATATTTTGCTCTATATTGAAATATATTAACATCCAGCTAAAAAAAAATCACTAGGGTGGGTCGCCCCCAAATTACGGCTTGTGTGTGTGTGTGTGCGTGTGCGTGTGCATGCATGGACATATGAGGATATGAAACAACCTCCCGTGTTTCCTCTCAGATGCTTTCTATCTCCTTTGAGACAAGGTCTTTCATTGGATTAGAGTTCATCAAGTAGGCTAGACAGGTCGGCCAGCTAGCCCCAGGAATCCATCCTCCTGTCTCCACCTCCCCAGTGCTGGGATCACAGTTGTTCACCACCATGCTTGGCTTTTTGACATGGATTTTTTTTTTTTTTTGAGGTAGTGTCTTACTGTAGCTCACGCTGACCTGGAATTCACTATGTAGTCTCAGGGTGACCTTGAACTCATGGTGATCCTTCTAACTCTGCCTCCCGAGTGCTGGGATTAAAGACGTACACCACCATGCCCAGTTTGACATGGATTTTTTTTTTTTTTTTTTTGGTTTTTCGAGGTAGGGTCTCACTCTGGCCCAGGCTGACCTGGAATTCACTATTTAGTCTCAGGGTGGCCTTGAACTCATGGTGATCCTCCTACCTCTGCCTCCCAAGTGCTGGGATTAAAGGCGTGCTCCACCATGCCCAGTTTGACATGGATTTTATCTGGGTTTCAAGGACTCAAGCTCAGGTTCTCATGCTTACAAGGCAAAGACTGTACTAACTGAACCATTTCTCCAGTCCACAGCTTGAATCCTAAAAGATTTTTTCTTTCTTTTTTTCTTTCTTCTTCTTCTTCTTTTTTTTTTTCTTTTGCTATACTGGAGATTGAACTCAGGTCCTTGCCCATGCTAGGCAAGTGCTCTACCACTGAGCTACAGCCCCAGCCTTTATTTATTTATTTATTTATTTATTTATTTATTTATTTATTTTGGTTTTTCAAGGTAGGGTCTCACTCTAGCTCAGGCTGACTTGGAATTCACTCTGTAGTCTCAGGGTGGCCTCGAACTCACGGTGATCCTCCTACCTCTGCCTCCTCCTAAGTGCTGGGATTAAAGGCATGCACCACCACACCTGGCTCCCAGCCATTTTTTTAAAGTTATTATTTTGAGACAGGATCTCACTTGAACTTACTCTACAGCTCAGGCTGACTATGAACTTTTGATCCTGTCCCATGGTCTCCTAGGTAGCCCGGGACAGGTCTGTACCACCAGGGTGCACCTTGGTGGACTATTGTCAGCATTCCCAAAGCCCCACATATCCTTCTCACCCTTCTGTAAGTGTGGCCAGTCTTCTGCTTTCTAATCCAAGGCTCACTGTGTCTTGTTCTCTCTCTCTCTCTCTCTCTCTGTGTATGTATATGTGTACATGTGTGTGTTGGTGTGTATGTCTGGTGTATGGACATGTATGTGCAGATGTGTACACCCTGTGTGCACACGTTCAGGACCACAGGAAGACACCCACTGTCTACCTCTATTGCTCTTCCACTTATTTCCTTGAAACAGTCTTTCACTCAATCCAGAGCTTCTGCTTTTTTGTTTGGTTTTTGTTTGTTTGTTTGATTGATTGTTTTTTCAGTCAGACTGACTGGTCAGGGAGTGCCAGAAATCCTCCAGTCACTGTCCCCTCAGCACTGAGGGGACAAACCTGCCTTGCCAGAACTGCCTTTGTACGTGGGTACTGAGGATCACACTCGGGTCCTCACGAAGGAGCAACACTGAGCCTTCTCCACAGCCCCCTTTTGTCTTTTTTGTACAACAGGAAGCCACGGTGACACGTCTGTGTCTTCTTCGAACCGCGAGGTTCCACTGCCCAGCAGTCTATCTTTAAGGTTTATCACTCTCCCTCGTGGAGTCATCCGTGGATACAGGGTCCAATAATCTCTGTCTGTGTCCCTCCTGCTGGTAGGTGGGTTGTTCCCTAGTTGTGAGAGCAGACTCCAGCTCTTTGATTCAATGTCTAGACCCAAGCTTTTCTGATGACGACATGGTCAGGAGCAGGGCCACCCAGCTTCCCACAGCCTCAGACCCAATGGCAGGCCCTCTGCCCTGCGGCGCAGGAGCTCAGGAAGCTGCGGCAAGTGAAGTCAGTTGCTGGCTTCTACGCTTCCATCCAGCGCTTGCAGGGATCTGAGCAGCAGCGTGTGTGTGTGTGTGTGTGTGTGTGTGTGTGTGTGTGGTGTTAGAGAGAAAGATTTGGGTATCATCCACTCCCATTCTTACCTGGGCCAGCCGCTTAACCTCCTCTCTCTGCCTCCGCTTTCTCACTCTGGGAACTGTCTCCCCCACTAATCATTAGACACTGTGAAAGTGCATTAGGATTTGAACTTGAAGTTGCCAGCAGTGGGCATAAGGTTTCCCAAGCTGTTTAGTGAGTTCTGCCATCATCCAGAGCCATAAAGACAGCAGGAGCCCCACTCCTGTCAGGGTTCCCACATAGCCTTCCATAGTCTTTCCTTTATCTTAGCCACTTAGACTCGTTGGTCATTTTTAAAAATCTGATGAGAAGGTTCCCCATTAAAAACAAACAAATAAACTTGTGGGCCAGAGAGATGGCTTAGTGGTTAAGGCACTTGCCTACAAGCCAAAAGACTCAGGTTTGATTCCCCAGGACCCACATAAGCCAGATGCACACGGTGGTATATGCGTCTGGATTTCATCTGCAGTGGCTGAGGCCCTCTGCACCCATATTCATTCTCTCTTTCACCCTCCCTTTCTTTGCCTCTTTCTCTCAAATAAATTATATATATATATATACACATACATACATACATACACACACACACACACACACACATATATATATGTGTATGTATATATATATAATTTTTTGAGGTATGGTCTGACTCTAGCTCAGTCTGACCTGGAATTCACTATGTAGTCTCAGGGTAGCCTCGAACTCATGGCGATCCTCCTACCTCTGCCTCCCAAGTGCTGCGGTTAAAGGCGTGTGCCCCCACACCTGACTAATACATTTTTTAAAAAAAATCTTGTGACTCGTGGGGCTGGTGTTCGGTGGTACAGAGCCATGTGGACATTCTGCTCATCTCTGGGCAAGATAGCCCCAAGTGTCATGTCACATATGAAGATCAGATGCAGGGGACGCTGGGCAGAGCTGCCTGTATGTATCGGGATGAGCCAACCATGCCACCTCCCATAGTCTTCTCCGAGTGCCTGCCATGGGTCAGGTGTCAAGGGCCGAGGTGCAGCTCAGTTCTGTGGACACGTGTGATGCCCACCGTTGTGTTGTTTTGTTTTGCTTACACTGCCGGGTCTTTTTAAACCTTCCCCTTTGTGTTTTCCCACTTCTCAGTCTGTACTCTTCTGTACTCAGTCTGTACACTTCCAGCAGACTCAAGTCCTGGCTATGACTGTTGGTCCCGCCACTGACTATACGACCCAGCGGAAGTGACCTCATGATTCTACCTCCCCGTCTGTAAGATAGAGGTGGTCACAGTTCTGCCTCTTGGGCTGTGTGAGAATGCAGCACATGCCCCCTGTGCCTGGTGTTTGGCACTAGGGTATCCTCCAGAAACATGAGATCCTGTTTTTATTACAAATTTAATTGCCTTGACTTCTTAGAGGACACTGCTCAGGTTTTGAAAATGTATTAGTAGAGGATGAAGAAAATCAGCGAGTGTGGTTTGGGAGGTGGGATCCCCCAGCCTCCTGTCCTGTCCCTCTCACATGGGCACATCTCAGAGTATACCCAAGGCTCCAGTCTCTTTAGGGGACCTCAGGACATTAAGAACTTTAAAAAAATTTAAAATACTTTTATTTATAAGTAGAGAGAAGAGAGACAGAGAGAATAGGCATGCCAGGGCCTCCAGCTGCTGCAAACAAACTCCAGATGAATGCACCACTTTGTGCATGTGACTTTTTACATGGGTACTGGGGAATCAAAACCCATGTTGTTCAGCTTTGCAAGCAAGTGCCTTAGCTGTTGATCCATGACTCCAGCCCCACAAAAAGAATTTATTTTAGTGTGTGTATATGCATGTGCAGGTGCCTGTGGGTGGGTGGGTATGTGCACGCTGCGTGTGGAGGCCAAAGACAACCTGGAGTGTCACTGCTCAGGAGTTCTGTCTTCCTTTATCATTTCATCAAGGTCTCTTGTCAGATGCTTTCATCACTTTGGCGGGGGTGGGGGGCGGCGGTCTGGCTTTACATGAGGAATTTACTTTACTGGGGAATTGAACCCTGGCCATCCAGCTTTGCAGGCAAGTACCTTGAATGGCTCTCCTCAGCCCCCACATATCTTAAATTTTGAGACAAGGCCTCTCATTGGCCTGGAGTTCACTAGTTAGACTAGAAGGCTGGCTAGTGAATTCCAGGAATCCTCCTGCCTCTGTCTCCTCAGGGCTGGGCATAAATGACACGATGGTAACGCTCAGGTCCTCATGCCTGCAGCACTTCATTCCTTTTTTACTATTATTTTAAAAATATTTTATGCACTTGAGAGCGAGAACATGAGCATGCCAGGGCCTCTAGCCACCGTAAATGAACTCCAGACACGTGTGTCCCCTTTGTGCATCTGCTTTACATGGGTCCTGGGGAATGGGACCTGGGTCCTTAGGCTTTGCAGACAAACTCCTTAACTGCTAAGCCATCTCTCCAGCCCAACACTTTATCCTTAACTTTTTTAATTTTCAGGATTGCCTCTGTCTGTACTCCTCAGGAGTATTTTAGGCATTTTGTATTCCTAGCCACCATGCTGTGGATTGAATGTCATACACAGAGATCTGTGGCCCTCTGCAGGGCACAACGAATTAGAATATGTGTTTCACCCCTTCCTGCCTAAAGCACCAACATTTGTCCCCTCAGGGCAATATCATTCACCATGGGAGTCAGTGTTCTAGAATTGCCATGGGCTCTTGTGAGCGGGTGCAAATCCATACATTCCTGCCCTCCCTTGGCTTTCTGCCAAAGATGGCAGCACACACCTTTGTGTGGGGGACAGGTACTTTGATATCATTTGCTGTTACAAACAGCGGGGACAGATTGGCTTGCATACCTGCTATGTGGTAAATGGGACCAGTTCTTAGTGTGAGATCACAGGTCTGGGGTTCAACCTCAGTGTGAGTTTCTGGGTGGGCTTCCTGGAGTTCCACCTGCCCTCACCACCTCTCTGTGATAACCTTGAGCAAGTTCCTTATGACTGTGCCCCTAACTCTTTCTCCTCCTCCTCCTTCTTCTTTTTGTGTGTGTATGTGTGTATGGTGTGTGCATGCATGTGGGGGCCAGATATCAATGTCAGGGGGCAGTCTTCCTCAATTGCTCTCTGCCTTAATTCTTTTTAAATAATTTTTTGGTTTTGGATTTAAAAAAAATATTTTATTTATTTATTTGTGAGATGAGGGAGAGAGAGAATATGGGCGTGCCAGGGCTTCCAGCCACTGCAAACAAACTCTAGATGCATGCGCCTCCTTGTGCAGCTGGCTTATGTGGGTCCTGGAAAGTCAAACCGGGATCCTTTGGCTTTGCAGGCAAATGCCTTAGCCACTATGCCATCTCTGCAGCCCCACCTTAATTTTTGAGAAAGGGTCTCTAACTAATCCTGGGGCTCACAGGTTAAGCTAGATTAGCTGACCAGCAAGCCCTGGGGATTCCTGGTCTCCACCCCCCCCCCCCCAGCGCTGGGATTACCCAGGTGAAAGTGCCTGGCATTTGACCTGGGTGTTGGGTATCCATACTCGGGTCTTCACGCTTACACAACAAGCACCCACTGAGCAATCTCCCCAGCTCAACACCCAACTCTTAAGATCATTGTAAATAAGGAAAGTGAGAACATTTCATCAAGGTCCCTCATAGGCACCTGGCATGCACGGGACATGCTCGGTCGCTGTTCGTACCCCAGCAACATCATCATCCTCATTGATCCTGGGCTGTGCAGGTAGAAGAAGGGGTGGAGCTGGGCTTTGAAGAAGAGCCATGAGGTTGGTTCTCAACCTGGATCCCTCTCACCCTGCTAGGCTGCCTCTTGCTCACTCAGCAAAGGGATAGTTAGAGTCTACTTAGAGAAAGTTTCAAAGCTCAGAAAAGTCTGCTTGCCCACAGATAAACCCATGAAGTTGACAAGAGCCACTGTCTTCAGGTCACTTAATTGAGCCTGTAGTATGTCCAACTCTTTCCTGTGCCCAGCCATGGCTTGTCCCCTGTCTCCTCCTAAAGACCTCACATTCGCCATTTTGCTATCCTGCCATCCCAGAGGTGGTGTACTCTATGAGTGGTTTACGCAAGAAAGTCACCTTCCACCTCCAGACCCAGAAAAACCAGGCTTCTTTTAAGCTTCTGCAAGGCAGCAGATGTTTCCAGAGAATGTGCCCTTGACCTTTGGAGGTCAAAAGACACCAAACCTCTGGATGCTCCTCCCAGACTACCTGCCTGTCCACTCAGCTCAGATTCCGTAGAAGTAGTCCCACCAAGAGCAGATGGTGCCCAAAATGGAGGACCAAGTCAGCCATCACCTTGTGCTAGCTTGCATCCTTAGCCACCCACCCAAATGGGCACCTTTCATTATTATTTGAGTCAGTGTGCTATGCTTAGTATCCGCTCCTCTAAGGCCATGCTCTTGCAGTAACAAGTGACCAGGAAAGTGCTTGGTTCAGGCAAGACTTATGGATATCTTTGCCTTCAAGTGACTGTTAGGGGACTTCTCTCTAGGGCTTGGGGAGATGGATCAGCAGTTGAAGGCACTTGCTTGCAAATCATGCTGGCCTGGGTTTAATTCACTAACAACCACGTAAGGCTGATGCAAAGTGGTGCGTGCATCTGTGATCCCGATGCGCCGTGTGCAGTGGGAGGAGGAGCCAAGAGAATCTGGAAGCTGGCAGGCCAGTTAGAGTGGTGTACATTAAGGGGCAAAACCAAGACAACAAGGGAGACCCTGTCTCAGGCAAAGTGGAAGGAGAGGATGGACATCTGAGGTTTTTCTCAGACCTCTTACAAGTGTTCTGTGGCACGCGCACGCGCACACACACACACACACACTAAAAAAGAAAGAAAGGCCTCCTTTGAACTTTCATTCCTGTTAAGACAGAGGGCAGAAGGGCCAAGACACCTCCTGTCTGAGTGGTTGCTCCTGTGCAGGACCCTCTGGACCCGTTGCTGGACACCTGGCCCATGTCAGGACAAGTGCTGCAGCCGCTCGGGGAGATTATCTGGGACGTCTTTGCATACAGGTATCTGAGGCCACACCTGAGAGAATCTCATATATCCCTCCCCCCATCTCTGCTGTAGTTGGAGTCTGTTTCTCTCTAGGAAAGTAGAACTCAGAAACCAGTTGAGTTATTTGAGGCTAGCGACTGAGTAGGCAGCGGCTAATCAAATCTTCCTTCTATTCTAAAGTTGCTTTGTGCTTCGCCTTCCGCTTTCTTTCCCCCATCAATAAATCCCTTTTGAATGAAGGACTAAATTTTGTTTTCCTGGAACGAAACTCTCACCTCCCTCCTCATCCATGAAGAAGTTACAGTTTTGCTTCATCTCCTAGAACTTAGATCTGGTGCCTTTGGAGTTGGTGCCTTCTAGGCTCTGGCTCCATTCTGCTTTGCTTGATTTTATTTTATTTTATTTTATTTTAACACCCAGAGAAGGGCTTTCGTCTTGGGGAATGATGAAACCATTCACTTGGCCTTTTCCCACTGCATTTTTGACACCTCTTTAATTTTTTTATTGATCTGGGGATCCAGTCACATTGGGACTGCTTTTGAAGGAAGGGTTGGGCCTGCTTCGCCCATTCCAACTGTCCAGTCCGACAGTAGGTGAAGGTGATGACACGCTGAGGGTTGGCTGTGACGGGCTGTGTTCTGGTCTTCAGCTGTGAATCCTGTCACGCTTGGGGTAACATCTGTCATGTCTCTTTAAACTGCCATGAAACTAGATCTCTGGCCAGGTGACCAGAGTGGAGTGCTCCCTGGTCACATTCCAGTGAGTGTGGAACAGCTCACCTTGGTTTTATGATGGAATGGTCTGCCTGTCGTGAGCACTTTGGTCCTATTTGTCACAAATAGGTTTCATCTGTGGCCTGTTAGTTCCACTGTCCCGGGAAAGCTGAGCGGACACTCCTCACTTGTTAATTTCCAAAAGTCTGGACAGAGCCAAGGTTCTGTTACATAAACCAACAACGTGGAGGATGCTTCTGGAACATTCTGCAGCCGGTTCTTATAGATTTCTGGAAGTGGATAGTGTCTCTTGAATTCTCAGCTTTATTGAATGCCTACAAAGGAGTAGACCCCCAAATTGGTTAAAGAGCCCTCCCGACTCCTTCCCTACACATGGATTGAGTTGTGGTTAGCTCTAGCTCTTGAGAAGCAATAGCTGACTGGGGTTCCGTAGGCATAGTGAGCTTACAGATTTTGTTGGCCCACCCACACAGTACTTTAAAAAATATTTAGATTAGATGCCAATGTCAAGAAGCAGGGGATTGCATATAAAATATAGATTTCCAGCTTTCTATAGAAAATTCAAGAATCCAGCCACTTTGCATGGCATGTTAAACATGGCTGCCATCAAGCCACAAAGCCAAGGCTAGTTCCTGGTGGACTTGGCCTTTTTTAGACAGAGGACTGGCTTTTGGATGCCCACAGCCCCCACCACTGCCTCCTGCAACCCCACAGTAGATGTGGGCTTCTATTGCTCACCATCGCACTGTCTGGTGGTCCACTTACGTTCAGCGGGCTTCAGTCAAGTTCCTCTCTGGATCTGTAGGGGTTTGAACTTGTGACCCACATGGGATGTGACTTACCTGTGTGGCCACCTAAGGCAGGACCTGCATGCATAGGGACTTGGAAATTGTCCACTCGTGTCTGCTTCCTCCTCCTTGTTGCTGGGGAGTATCTTTAAAAAGGTGGTAAGAGGGTTGGAGAGATGGCTTAGCAGTTAAGGTGTTTGTCTGCAAAGCCAAAGGATCCCGGTTTGACTTTCCAGGCCCCACGTAAGCCAGATGCACAAGAGGGCACATGTGTCTGGAGTTCATTTGCAGTGGCTGGAGGCCCTGGCATGCCCATTCTCTCCCTCCCTCTCTCTCTCTCTTTCTCTCTGCCTTTCTCGCTCTCAAATAAATAAATAAATAAATAATATTTTTTAAAAAGGGGTAAGATTTTTAAAACCTTTTTACTATGAAATGTATTTTTTTTTTTGGCTTGGGAATTCAACTTTATTACTAAAAGCTCTATAAACAGAGATGCTGCTCCTTTAAGATATTGTGATTAGTCACTGAAGCCATTTGCACTAGGGTGTGAGTTCAAGTCCAAAATCCCATTTGAAAAAGCTGGGCCTGGTGACATCTGTGTGTTATCCTGGTGCTGGGGAGGCAGAAACAGGTGGGTCCCTGGGGCTCACTGGCCAGCCAGTCCAGCCTAATTGGCGAGCTCTAGGTCAACAACAGATCCTGTCTCCAAAAGAAAGAAAGAAAGAAAGAAAGAAAGAAAGAAAGAAAGAAAGAAAGAAAGAAAGAAAGAAAGAAAGAAAGAAAGAAAGGAAGAAAGAGAAAGAAAGAAAAAGAAAGAAGGGAGGGAGGGAGGGAGGGAGGGAAGGGGGACAAACAAAAAACAAACATGGAAGTCACTTGAAGATATCCTCTGGCTTGCACACATGAACACATACATACACATGCACGTGCACACAAACAGACACACAGAATCCCACCCTTTAACAAGCCACCCTACCTAGAAATGGAAGTGTGATCTGGGGAGGTGAATGATCGCCAGCAGAGTTTTACACAATATGCTTCCATTGTGAGTGAAGGCATACTTGTGCTCTTGCCGGCTAATATTTGTGCTGATTTTATGAAATAACTCACCGTCAGGAAGGGACACCAACTTTTCTCTCAGCAAAAACATGTGGGTGTGAGCCTGGGCTCGTTATCCAGTCCGATTAACAGCATAACAAACGAGCTGGGCATGGTGGCGCATGCCTGTCATCTCAGCACTCCAGAGGCGAAAGGAGGAGAGTGAGAAGTTCAAGGTCAGCCTTGGTTACATAATGAGTTCAAGCCCAGCCTAGGTCACATAAGACCCTCTCTCAAAAAAAAAAAAAAAATCTCGGGCTGGAGAGATGGCTTAGGGGTTAAGGCATTTGCCTGCAAAGCCAAAGGACCTAGGTTCAATTCCCCAGGACCCACGTAAGCCAGATGCACAAGGTGGCGCACGTGTCTGGAGTCCATTTGCAGTAGCTGGAGGCTCTGGCAACCCATTCTCTCTCTGCCTCTTTCCCTCTCTCACTCTCTCAAATAAATTAAAAAAAAGTTTAAATCCCAACATAAGTAAAATAAAATAAATATATAAAAGGACCTAAAAGTACAATCACACCAAGTAAATATTTTTTAAAGTTACATAAAGGGCTGAAGAGATGGCTTACAGGTTAAGGCCCTTACCTGTGAAGCCTAGGACCCAGGTTTGATTCCCCAGAACCCACATAAGCCAGATGCACATGGTGGTACATGTGTCTGGAGTTCATTTGCAGTGAGTAGAGGCCCTGGTGTGCCCATTCCACTCAAATGAAGAAAGAAGGAAAGAAAGAAAGAAAGAAAGAAAGAAAGAAAGAAAGAAAGAAAGAAAGAAAGAGGGAAGGAGGGGGGAAGGAAGGAAGGAAGGAAGGAAGGAAGGAAGGAAGGAAGGAAGGAAGGAAGGAAGGAAGGAGAAAGAAGGAAAGATTTTTAAAAATTAGATAAATATAGGGTTGGAGAGATGGCTTAGCGGTTAAACTTCTTGCCTGCAAAACCAAAAGACCCAGCTTCAACTCCGAATTCACTCTATATTCTCAGGCTGGCCTCAAACTCACAGCAATCCTCCTACCTCTGCCTCCTGAGTGCTGGGATTAAAAGTGTGTGCCACCATGCCCAGAAATTTGAGATTTTCTCAGTAATAGACCTTGTGTCCCTTTGAGAGAAAGTTGATTCTTTAAGAAAGAATCCCTGGATGTGACTGTTCTTTCTTATTTCTTTTGATGGCATCATTTGTTCACATCAGGGCAGGCGAGTGGCTGCCTCGGTTCTGAGTGTGTGTAAAATTGCATTCTCCAGGTTAAATCGTAAAACCATTGTGGGGAAGAGGGGAGGATGGAGCCATCACTAGAATGACTCAGCCATTTTCCTGTTGCAAAGAACTTAGTAGTTGATACGGTGACATTTTTTTCCCACCTGGATTTTGCCTAGCATGTCCCTAGGAGAAATTCAGTGCTCCCATCTGTCCTTGGTGTGTCTGCAAGGTCCCTTCAAGAGGTGTGACGGGTTCAGGTTCAGCCGTTTTTGCCAGATTACCTCATAGGTGGTGAGGCACCCTTGGCAGGAGGTGTGTGACACTGAGTGACAACACACTGGTGATCTTGGTTGCCCTTGCTAGGTGAAGACTCCCTCCTTGAATTCACTGGCACATTGATGGCTACGTGGTGACACTCGATTCTCTTCCGTCCACCCCTTCCTATTCTGTTGGCTGGAAAACTTCTATAAAGGGAAACTTCCCTGCACCCACAATGGGAGAATTCATATAGATAGGGAGAGTGGGATGAATGCCTGATTCTTTCCCTTTATTCACCAGTTTTTAAATAATGCGTTGGTTCATTAACATCCTACCCTGGGGATCAATTAGGCTTGTTTTGGGTTCCTTTCTTTTTTTTTCTTTTTTTTTTTTTGGACCATTATGAACTCATGGATTTAAACATAATTGATGTTTTAAGATTTGAATGGGCCATTTTGTAAAGTTCCTTTTGTCCTTGTCACTGGACGAAGCCAAATGACTTCCTCTCCTTTCTTCCTCTGGTGCAGTGCCGTGCTCGGAGGCTTCAGGCAGGAAAGAGCCCTGTGTGTAGACTGTGGGCCTTGCGTGCAGGGGTGATCACGCAGGCGCTCCGGGCTGCCCGAGGTCCCTCGTAGCATTCTGGAATCTGTCAGTGTAACTTCAGAGCAGTCAGTTTGCCCGGCAGGGAAGGGTTGTATGCTGATCAGGATTCAGGGGGCTGCTGGAACTCCCACCCGAAGGGAACAGTGATTTTGAAGACATGGGTGGCGTCACAGTTACTTTCTCATTGCTGGGACAAACATCCCACCAGAAGCAGCTTATGGGAAAGGGGTTATTTCAGGCTTACAGATTGGGGGGAAGTTCCATCAGGGCAGAAATGGCTGGCTTCACTTCCGTAGATCCATAGCAAAGAGACATCACCCTCCGCCAGCCAGCAGAGCTCAAACTGGCTCTTGACACACCTTAGGGCTGGACAACAAGACCCACCCCCAGTGACACCTCCGTCAGCAGGCTGCTGGAGACTTAAGTTGCGAGCTTAATCTGAATCAAAAGTGCCTAATTCTATGGGGCCATACATTCAAACCACCGCAGATGGCACGGATGGGCATTTGAAGCCCAGGCTGCTTCTGCCTCATGGCCCCACCATTCTTAGGGTCCCATCCTCATGTGAACCTCCAAGACACTTCCTGGATGGAAAGAGAGAAGAGGGTAGGATGAAGGAGAGCATACTACTTCCTTTAATAGTACAACCCATCATGGCTTTGATTAACACCTCATTGGCCAGAGCCTTGTCATGTGACCGCACTGAGTCACAAAGAAGGCTGGGAAATGTAGTTTTTCTGTGTGGGTCACCCACTCCTGGGAGTGGCTAAGACAAGGAGAATGGATTTGGTGGTCTGTGTGCAGAGAAAATACCTCCAAGAAGAAGTTGAAGAGTCCGTAGTCTTGAATAGTCCCAAGCAGTTTCTACCTCCGGCCGCTTGCAGTTGTTGACCTCCTGTGTATTGAGTGCAATCTTTAGCCTTGAGGAATGCAGTACACAAAACAACCCCCACCCCTAGGGGCCTCCTAGATGGGGAAACGAACAGCTAAATAAACATTCATTCACCTGACAGCTGTTTATTGTTCACTCCTTGGGGAGGCACAGTGCACAGAAGGCTCCAACTCCCTCTCAGCCATGTCACGTCACCTCTGGTCCAACTCCTGCCAATGAGACTAGTGACCTTCCCTCTGGAGTTTCAGACATGTAGGCTCTGTCCTAGGTTCTGGGGACCCCTCAGAGCACCTCAGAGACAAGGTCCCTGCCTTCAGGAAGCTTTCACAGCTCAGTATGTGTTGGTGTTAAAATGTTAACCAGCTTCAAAATACAAGGACTTACGAATGGTCCTGAGCCACCCTACCCCTTCCCTGAATACCAAAGTCTATCTCTACACTAACCACCTGCAACCAAAAGCTCATGTGCCTACCAGCACGCCCACAGGGCCTGTTTTCATTCATCCAAAGCCAGGGACCCTCCCGCTAGCAGGTCTCTGGTGGAGCATAGCAGAGTGACATATGTCAAAGCATGGGTCCTGTGCAGGAGCTTGCCCTGGGACTGCCTATCTTTCCAAGCGTGGTGTCTCCTCATCTCAGCCCTGAATTGCAGCTGCCCTCCTCGTGCCCCCTGCATTGTTCTCTCCGCCCCTCCATGGAGCTCTGGAGTTTTGATAATTCCCCTCATGTATGGGTGCTAGGTGGACATAGAAGGGGACAGGGACAAAGAGGATGCTGGGATCAGGCTCAACAAAGCCTTCCTGTGTTGCTTGGCCACTGTTGAATGAAAGCGTCTCCCTAGAGGCAAGGTGTTAGGCGGGTGGCTCCTCATGGCCTCTGGGCGCAAGTGCATGGGCGTCCCTGCACCTCCCAGAGAGCAGCTTGCTCCTCCCTCCTGGTTAGCACCTTTGTCTCTCGGAAGTGCCATGTTTACTCATCCCGAGAGCTGGGGACAGTTTGGAATGGGGCTACGTTTCTCGTAAGCCCTGAGACCTTGCTCGGAAGGTATCTGGGTGCTATGCAGGTTTTCTGCCCAGGTTGTTGGCTTCCGGAGGCCTCTGGTTTGCAGGACTGGGTGACTCAGAACACCTTTGGTTTGGTGTGTTGCTGGCCCAGCTCAGCCTGTGCACTGTGTGGTGGGGGCTGGGAGGGTGTGTCTGGGCAGGATGTAACAGTGCAACTCTGAGAGCAGGCTGGCCTCCGACCCTCCCACTCTGAAAATGCACGTAGCACCTCAGGAGAAAGTGCTTCGGTGGAGGATGAACTGGTGTAGAATAATGTGGCTTGTGGACTAGTTGACCTCCACGCTGGTTTGAGAGACAGGGATGATGAGAGAAAAAACAGTATAGAGCCGGGCGTGGTGGCGCACGCCTTTAATCCCAGCACTCGGGAGGCAGAGGTAGGAAGATCGTGGTGAGTTCAAGGCCACCCTGAGACTACATACTGAGTTCCAGGTCAGCCTGAACTAGAGTGAAACCCTACTTCAAAAAACCAAAAAAAAAAAGAAAAAAGAAAAAAAGAAAAGAAAACAGTATGGAGCCCCAATGGGTGCATTCCCATATTACAGATGAGCAAACTGAGGTGCAAGCCTTCAGTAGGCTCCATTTCCCTCAGTGACTTAGACACAGAGTGCTCACTGTGTCCCAGGCACCATTGGAAACACATTGCCCGTGCTGGTTTGTTGATTCCCTCCTAAGACTTTGACACCAGGAAAAACTGATCCACCTTTGCTGAAGGAGGCTGGAAGAAGTCCACAGGGACGTGTGGCAGAGATGGGGTTTGGACCCACACGGTGTGGCTCCTGATAGCGTCTCTTCATAATGCTTTCCCTAGGGTGTGAGCCCCTCACCTATCTGCGTGGTCCTGAACCAAGCTGTCCATGGCCCTCAGCCTCCTCCGAGACACCCAAAGGTGTCATAGCATTGGAGTTCAGGGTGGGCCCTGGAACATAGCAGCTGCATCGTGAGGTGGGGACCTTTGGAGTGAGGGGTGGTCAGCTGGAGTGACCTGGAGGCATGTGTGGCTGGCCAGGAGCAGAGGAGGGGGATGTGGCGTATAAGACAGTAGGTGACAGCAGAGTCTATTCTTTTTTTTTTTTTTGGGGGGGGGAGACGGAGAGAATGGGCGTGCTAGCGGCCTCTCAGCCGCTGTGAACAAACTCCAAATGCATGTGCCCCTTGTGGGCATGTGTGTCATTGTGCCCTTGCGTCATTTTTGCATCTGGCTAAACATGGGACCTGGAGTTTCGAACAGGCGTTCTTAGGCTTTGCAGGCAGGAGCCTTGACGGCTAAACCATCTCTCCAGCCCAGAGTCTATTCTTTTTAAAAGTATTTTTATTTATGTATGTATTTATTTATTTATTTGAGACAGAGAGAGATAGAGAGTGATTGAGAATGGACGCACCAGGGCTTCTAGCCACTGCTAACGAACTCCATGCACCACCATGTGCATCTGGCTTACGTGGGACCTGGAGAATTGAACCTGGGTCCTTAGGCTTCGCAGGCATGCGCCTTAACCGCTAAGCCATCCCTCTAGTCCCCAGAGTCTATTGTTTGCTCAAACTCTACCACAGACAAGTCAGTTAACCTTGAAGGCATCCCTGGCAGATGCCTGGCACACAGTGTGTGACAGGACAGTAAAGAGGAATGTACTGTGGCCACTGGCTATAGCGGCCAATCAGGCTGGTAACAAGACACCAAAGTCTAGGCAACTTAAACCACAGATGTCCTCATCCTCACAGTTCTGGATGCTGGACGTCCACAGTCAAGGTGCTAGCAGGGACAGGCTCTGTAATGGGCTTCACCTGCCTGGCGGATATCCCCTTCCCACCATGATCACCTGTGTGATAGGCACCCTGCCCCCTGGGGTCTTTGATGAGCATTGATTCCATCTTGAGAGACCTCCCCCTATTTTTTTTTGTTTTTTGTTTTTTTAGGGTTTGGCATGAACTTAGATTCTTGTAACTTCTAGGCAAGCACTCTACCCCCAAGCTGAACCCCTAACCCATAAAGCCCCACCATCTTCACCACCCTGCCTAACCCTCATTGTCTCCCATCTTCAAATGCCATCACCTTGGAGGTGAGAGCCAGACATAGTTCAGCCCACAGCAAGGACAGCCAGGTAAAGGATGTGACCGAGGGGACAGTCAGGAGCGAGGACCCTGCAGGAGCTAGTCACTCCAGGCGACCTTGAGGTGTAAGAGCCAAGGCCAGGCCTGTGGCTGTCACTTGGGGAAACTTCAGACAGGGTCTGGGCCTTGCTTTGGACCTTGTGCAGTGTGCTCTCTGTGGAAGCAGACACTGCTTCTCTTGCCTGTGAATCTGGAAGGTAGGAGGGAGGTTAGCATGGCTGGCGTATTCTATGGGAAACTGAAGAGTTTAAAACACAGAACAGGCTTAGTGGTTAAGGCATTTGCCTGCGAAGCCAAAGGACCTCGGTTTGATTCCCCAGGACCCACATAGGCCAGATGCACAAGGTGGCACATGTGTCTGAAGTTCTTTCTCAGTGGCTGAAAGCCCTGGCGTGTCCATTCTCTCTCTCTCTTTCTCTCTGCTTCTTTCTCCCACTTGCTTTCTCAGATAGATAGATAGATAGATAGATAGATAGATAGATAGATAAAAATTTAAAACACAGAAGAGCCAGGAGTGGTGTGAGGGAATATGGCGCAGTCAGGGTATCTGCTCAGAAGTATGTGGACATGCGTGTGAGGGTTCTGTGTCGGGGGATGTGCTATGAGCATGTTGTGACACCTGCAGGACATAGAATGATCCAGAAGGTGAGTTTATGGGAGCGTGAGATGGGCTGGAGGAGTCAGAAACTGCCCCATGAAACTGACATCTATCAGAGGTCTCGTGAAGCCAGACCTAGAGTTGTTGACCTCCTTTAAGACGACGTGGAGGGGACCGTTGTGTGTCATTCTGTCACATGCAGGCAGGAGGAGGGAGCTCTTTGAATGGCCTCGGGCTTGCGTGTGCTATAATCCACCTGGAGGTGTGGGTCGTCTCCCTCCCTGGGCCCCTGTGCCACCTCTACTGTATGAGACGGGAGCTCAATCTCGGAAGTCATAAAGCAAACCTTGAGTAAGTTCTCAACCCCAAAGAAAAGACCGGCTCCCTGAATAATTAGACATTTATTTCATCATCTTTGTGGTCGCGGCTGCTCTGTGGCTTTGGCCGGCTGTTTCCTGAATGCTGGCTCCTCAGGAGGCCCAGGGAGGAACGCTTTGCTTTGCTGCCATTGGTACTTGGCACGCTGCTTGTCTTTCAGCGGCCCGGGTTGCTTGCAGAGTCCGTGGTGGGGGGAGATGAGCAGGCAATGGACCAGGAAGCCGGCGCAGTGCTCAGTTTAGCAACAGCTCGTTCCGCTACACTCACTGCTGGAGAAGCCCTGTGGTGGCTTGATTGACAGGAGAGGTGTCACTTAGCTGCCCGTGCTCAGAATGCTCATGCCACTGAGCTGGAGAACAGAACCCGGCCCAGGGGCACACTTCGCTCACATCATGACTTTACAAAGAGAGTCCAGTCCCTTCTTCCTGGGAGGGCAGCCCGGAGCAGGAAAGGTCACAGGGTCTTTCTTCCCAGGATGTACAAACATCTGAGCGTGCAGAGTGGTGGCTCCTTGAACCAGAGCTAACAAGCTGAGCCTTAGACCTTAGACCTACCTCTGTTTTGCAGGGGCTCCCCTTTCCACGTGCACATAGTTATTCCTGCCACCCACATCCTAGCCCATCTAGCCCAACATGCCTGTGGCCCCAGGAGTTAGGAAGGCACCGGTGACTCATCCAGAGACAGGTCCTTGAGTCAGGGGACCCCCTGCACTTTCATGGTTAAGTGAATTTGTGAGCCACCTCCAAGCTGTAGTTGAAGTGATTGTGTGACGTCCAGAGCACTGGTGGCCGAAGGGGACAGAAATGCAATGTCTTATGCAAGTTTTCAGCTCTAACCTTATCAGACACCCACCCCCAAAATCAATGCCTCTCCATGGCTGTCTGCATATTCCCGGCCACAGACCAGAACTCTTGCAGGGGCCAGAGAAGCCTATTTCCGGTTTCAACGGGTTGGGAGATAGACTGTAGCCTTAGTGATCAGATGGGTCTTGTTGGACTGGGCTGTTCTTCATTAAGGGATCCTATGGCAGCGTTAATGGGCACATGCCAGTCACATGTCTTCGACCTCAGGGTGTTCTTATCCCAGTTTCATGGCTGGAGAAACTGAGGCCCTGCAAGAAGCAGTGTGAGACTCTGGTGGCAGATTCACTAGTGCAGGGCTTTGGTTCCAGAAGCTTCTAAAGTCAGTGTGCTGCTTTGACTCGGGAAACTGTAGCCCAGACTCTGCAAGACCGGTTCCTGGTTTATCATCTGTCTGGCCAGCTGACAGAAGGCTTCTCAGTCCAGAAAGCAGGGCGGGTCACGGTGATGCGGTTTTCGTTGCAGCTGGTTCAACACTGGAAGAGGCACCTTGGGAATCAGAACAGGTGGTGGAGCTCAGAGAAAAGGTTGGCCAGGCCCCTAGAGCCACATCTCTACTTGGCTGGGGGTCACTTCTGGCACAAGTCCCCCTTTCTCTCGAAGTCACTTGGCTTGATCATAGGAATCCCCCTGCCCCCAGAGCCAGCGGCGAGGCTGTAACTGGGCCATGTGGTGGCCAGTCAGGGTCCCCAGTTATGTTTTAGCTCTTAGTTGAATTGAGAGGTCATTCCTCAGATTTCATGCCTCTGGGTTCCACCAACAGCAGGCAGGGGGTGAAGCCATGTGACCAAACAGGAAGCAGGCTCACTCAGCACATGCAGACAAACCTGGTGTTCCAGTGACAATAGCGCTGGCCCTCCTCAACAATACCACCTGGGAGTCCACTGGGGCAATGCAAGTACCCGGCCTCCCCCGATCCATGGGTTTGGTGTTCTGGCTAGGTGTTAAGGCTCTGCACTTACACCTGGATTCCATGGCTCCTCCCAGAGAGTGACCTCGACCCTCTGCATGACCCTGCTTAGATGGGTTTGGAATAAAGTGAAACCCTCTCAGCCCTGGAGCACTTATTGGGAGCTGAATTTCTGGGAGCACAATGGAGTCAGAAGGGGAGTGAAGTGCATTCTGCAGTTCCGACAGCGCCACCCTGCTGTTGAGTGGAAACCCAGCCTGGAGGCCAAGGCCAGGTGGTGGCAGTGGAAGTTGGTGGTTGAACACAAGGGAAGATCTAGAAACATCTGTGTACAGATGGAATGTAGACTGGGAGCCAAGGAGTCAGTGCACCCTACGTGGGGCTTAGTTGGTAGAATGCTTGCCTAGCTTTCATGAAGTCCTGGGTTCCATCCCCAGCACCATGTAAACCAGATGTGGTGGTATTTAGGAAGTAGAGGCAGGAGGATCAGATCAGAAGTTCAAGGTCTGCCTCAGCTACATGAGAGTTGCAAAAAAAAAAAAAAAAAAGAATCTATAGTCTACAGTGGGAACAGGTGGAACGGGAATGGGGGTATTTTGGAGAGGGGGATAGTGAGGGTCCAGAAACTGGCTTGGACCACGTTAAATTCGAAGTGGACAGTGGTCGTCCTGCTTGTCTAAGGATGAAGTTCAGTGTTGATGGTCCCAGCTATAAACACTAATGTGGCCATTGTCAGGGCGGGATAAAGCTCTGAAGGCCTGAGGGAATTGTCTTGTGTAGTTCAAAGAAGGAAGGACAGCATTGCCACGGGACCACCTGCACCTGGGATGTTGGAGAGGGGACATGTATGTCACAGGAGAGGCCAGAAATGCAGTCATCCCTACCACGCTGCAGCAGCTGTGAAGGGGAGAGGAGAAGTGGTTTTCTCACCCAGTGCTACAGCCTGGGACCAACCCCAACACAGTCTGGTTGGAAATTCAGGACTCTAGGTGCTAAAAGAGCCCCTGCTTGAGCGTCCTCTCCCTAGAAGAGGACCCTCCAGGGCTCCCCATCTCTCCTGGAGGGTGCATTCAAGCTCACTGACAGCGTGGATTCTGCTCCGTGCCAAAAGGAGGAAAAGAACCCAGAATTCATTCCTAAGTCAAGCACTTAAAGTGGACTCAGGCCTTTATATGCGCTCCTTCAGAAGGGTCAGGGCAGACGAGGACTTTGAGAACGGAGGGCTTTGCTGTCATTTCAAATAAAAAGAGACAACACGGACAGCAAGCTGATGCAATGACAGCCAGGGCCTCATTCTTCACAGACGCCTTCCTTGCTCTGAGGGACAAGAGGCTATGAAAAGAGTAACCTTTTCGAGAAAGAACACACCCAGCCTTGTTGTTTCTGGTGGTCTCTGTCTGGTTCTTGGCATCTTGTTTAAAAACGCGAGGAAGTGCACACAGATGGTGAAGGAGCAGGATGTTTTCTCAGAGGGCCAAGCCAAAGTACAACATGAGCCCTAGGTCCAGGAGAAGGAGTTGGTTGCTAGGCAACGTAGTACAGGAGGTTTGTTGGATTGACAGGTCTGGGTTATGTTATCAGTTCCTTTCTTATGGCTGGGATAAAATGCCCGACCAGAAGCAAGGAGAGGAAGGAGGAGGTTTATTTAGGCTTACAGCTCCAGAGGGCAGAGTGTGTCATGGCGGGGAAAGTGTGGCAGGAGCATCCCGCTGTCACTGTCACACAATCAGAGAGGGGAAGTAGAGAAAAGTGGGGGCTGGAGGGATGGCTTAGTGGTTAAGGCATTTGCCTGCAAAGTCAAAGGACCCAGGTTCGATTCCCCAGGACCCACGTTAGCCAGATGCACAAGGGGGGCGCATGTGTCTGGAGTTCATTTACAGTGGCTAGAGGCCCTGGAGCGCCCATTCTCTCTCTCTCTCTCTCCCTCTTTCTCTGTCAAATAAATAAAAGTAAAAATATTAAAAAAAAAAAAAAAAACAGAAAGTGGAGCTGGACTGTGACAGCTCAGATCCCACCTCCAGGGACACTGCTTCTGACAAGGCTACACCAACTAGGGATTAAGTCTTGAAACCCATGAGTCTATGGGGGACATTCTATATTCAAACCATCATATAGTGCAGAAACTTTTTTTCTATTGTCGATATCCCTCCCCATGATGTATCTGATTGATTTCAATCATAATTGTGCCCAATCATGCATATGCGTAAGACGGTAAATAGGGGTTTCTTCCAGAAAGCGCACTCAAAGAGAAAGCCAGTGCAGACTTGATCTGCCCACCTTCTTCCCTTTCTTTCAGGATGTGTTCTGGGATATCTGAATAGAAATAGGAGGCACCAAGGGAGTGCTAGCGGGAGTAACTCACTTCCATTGTTTAAAGCAGGTCGCATGCAGCTCCATGCAGGTGCAGGTACCAGGTCACCATCAGGGATGTTAGCTGCGTTGTTAAGAAAAAGGTGTGTTTACTGTGCAAGCGGAACAGTGCCCTGGATCACCAAGCCGTTCCCATGCTAGCCTCCCTCATCAGACATTCACATGACCACTGAGGTGCTATCAGGAGTAAGGAATGTTGCAGTGTCTCCCTCTTGAGACGCTGGCTTTCTTTAGACTCAGGTGGAAGCCATCTTTATATTAGCTCTTTAGCTGGCCATCAAAACTCCACCATTGAGGTCTTTGGTCTCGCTTTAAAAGCACACAACTCCGTAGTCTTGCTGAAGCCCTCTGACCCAAGACACCTCCCCCCACCCAGTTCTTATGCATAAAGTCCCTCAGCTCAGTGATAATCCCCCTGGTTAGTGGGTTAATTCTGGCATGAAAGATGAGGCAGAATTGGGGTTTAAATCACAGCCAGGGGTTAGAGTTCTATCCTGGGTCTGAGAAGCATAACAGAGGTCAAAGGTGATCTTTTTTTTTTCTTCTCAAAAAATGATTTTGCACATCTTTTTCAGAGCTGATAGACACACACCTTAGCTGGATACAAAACATATTATGAAACAGCATGACTGTGATCTTTGACCCGAGAAATCAAAGTTAAAGGTAATTGTCGTCTTCTTCTCCCGTGGTTTACCAGCTGGGTGTTTCAAAATGGCACAAGCCAAAGGCCCCCTTCTTCATTGGCCAACCGTCCCTACAGACACCGGTTCCTGCTCTTTTGGGCTGGGGTCCCCCACTTCCAAATTGGACAGCCTGGACATTCTCAGTCCCATGAAGCTGGGGTGGGAAGGAGAGGGGGTCAGGCCCTGAGGATTTGCATGCTGTCCTGGGGACCCCATCACCCTCCACCAGGAGTGTCCTTCAGGGACAGATGCAGCCATGGCACCCCGTCCAGCCTGTCCCCTTTGTCACTTGGACAGCGTCCCACTGTCCATCAAGAAGGGAGGCTCTGCACGGGGAAGGGTACAAGTCTTAGGGAGCTCTACTGCAAGTGCCCCCTCTGGAACCCTCATCTATAGAGTTAGGGTCTCCTTTCTTGTCATGTCTTTTGACAGCATTATTAATATGCTGTGAATTTGCATTGCCCTGGCCTATGACAGAGCAATCATTTTCCCACAGTGTCTCAGCAGCCCTCATCTGGCTCCCATAGCTTGATCTGCCTTGACTGCATTTGGCTATACCAGAGCCTGTGGTGCTAGCTGTGGGAGGCTCTGTGAGGACACACTTGCGGAAGGTCGTTCTTTTATCTTCCTGTGCCTCCCCACCTCCTGCCTGCTCTTGCCACCCCATACTCTTCCCCACTCTCCAGCCAGCAGCAGTTGAGCCCACCGCGTTAGCTCCTGCCAGCCACTAGTGTCAGAGTACCTACGTCCTCCTGGCTTGATGGGCCATGCGGACCTTCCAGTTCTGCTTGCATCTGTGAAGCGCCTTCCTTACCTCATAGCTCAGGTCCAGAAGTCCTTGGCAGAATCACACTGAAATCACAGGAAAAATAGTGAGCACAAGTCACTCCCACAGTGCATACAGAGCAGTTGGCAGCTCAGACCCTCGTCTCCCACAAGATGTGGCCTCCACTCGTCCCAACACCAGAGTGAAACCTTCCTAGGAAAGGGCAGGTGCTGAGCCCCCTGTTAATCACTGTCGGGGACCAGGACACGAATAAGATCACATTCTGTGCTGACCACCCACCACAGGCCCTCCTTCCTCCTACAGGCTGCCTGTTCCAGGAGTCAGGGTGGTGAAAATAAGAAAGCTAGGCACGAACCTTTAGTCCCAGCACTCAGGAGGCTGAGGTAGGAGGATTGCTATGTGTTTGAGGCCAGCTTGGGATACCGAGTGAGTTCCAGGTCAGTCTGGGCTAAATGGTGAGACCCGGCCTCAAAAACAAACAGCCAAACAAAACAACAAACCTGAGCCTGTCCACGCTGAGAGTGTAGCCCCTAGTGGAGCCAAGTGGTACTGCTTTGTGGGTATGCTTCTTGGGCCCCCCGGAAAGCAACTGTGTCTCAGGCTGGCAAGATGAACCTTCACATCCGGGTACTTCAGGCTCACCACAGGATTTCTGTTCTTTTCACTGAGCCTGGCTGGGCAATTCCAGAAAGCTCTACTCTAGTAGTCTTAAGTCTTCAGAGCCTAGGGAGGGGGCTGAGAGAACATGGAAGGAAGAGGAGTTTCTTCACAGAGAAAAAGCCAGAGAGCTGTGCCCTCAGGTAACACCTCTGAGTTATGAGTGACAGAGAAAGTCCAGTCCCCCTGTCCCTCCATCAGTCTCCATGCAGTTCCTTAGTGATAGAGGAGATTCCCAAAGGCATGTCAGCTCTGGAGAGTTTTTCCCATGTCAACAGATGTGGTCCCCTCCTGACCCTAACAGGGAGTAAATGCATCAGGGCCAGAGGCTTCCAGACGAATGCAGACTCCTCCTTCCTATGCATGCTGGAGGAGGAGTTTTGGCCCTGGTCTTTGTGAGTGGACACTCCCCAGGCCTGGGCAGGCTGTAGAAAATGAGTGAGGTTTGGGAGAGAAGTGCAAGCCCATCCCACCCATGGCTGTCTTCTGGAGAAAAGTTCCAGAGTGGGCCGTTATGGGACACAGGCTGCAGGGAGAGCTCCCTCGCCTTACGTCTAGGGTTCATGGGCGCGGCTCTCATCTGCAGTCAGTCTTCTGCAGGCCGGAGTTGGAGAGCCTGGTGTTCTGTTGCAGTTAAGAAGTCGGCATGTGGTGCCTGAACCTTCCAGCCAATCCCCAGCCAGAGTAGGATGCAGCAGAACTCAGTTGCAGCTTTTAGAAATAGACTACACTAGGACTGGAGAGATGGCTTAGCAGTTAAGATGCTTGCCTGTGAAACCGAAGGACCCAGCTTTGATTCGCTAGGACCCACATAAGCCAGGTGCACATGGTGGCACATGCATCTGGAGATCATTTGCAATGGCTAGAGGCCCTGGCCGCCCATTCTCTCCTTCTCAAATAAATAGATAAAAATATTTTAAACAAAGAAATTGACTAACCCAGAATCATTTCTTTATATTAGTTGAGGCTCTGGCACCCCAAAGCAGGCAAAGAAAACACCCTATTATCTTTTTCCTCTTTGCCATAGTGTGTACTATGGTGCTGGAACCCAATCTGGCCCCTAGCTTGTTTTGTAAATAAAGTTTAATTGGAACACATTCATGCCCATTTGTGCTTATGGCTACTTTAATAGTTGAGAACAAAGCCACAGAAACCTCAAAGCTGAAAATATTCTCTAGCCCTTGCAGCAAGGGCCTCTCAGCCCCCAGCATAACCTTTTCTAAATGCCTGCAGCTGTTTTCATTAGATTTCTATTCTTGCTGGCTGGGTTGTATCGTATCACTGTATACATGTCATATATGATGAAACTTTACAGGTGTGTTTTTTTTTTTAATTATTTTTGGGTTTTCGAGGTAGGGTCTTGCTCTAGCCCAGGCTGACCTGAAATTCATTATGTAGTCTCAGGCTGGCCTCGAATTCATAGAAATCCTCTTACCTCTGCCTCCTGAGTGCTGGGATTAAAGGTGTGTGTGTCACCGCACCCAGCCACTCAGTAATTTTGATGCACTTTAAGTCCGTCCATCTTTTGTTTTCTGGTGGTAGACTTAGGGGTCTGGTTTAGAGTCACCTTAAGGTTACAGATACACCTGCCCTCAGTCCTGTCATTGCAGCTCCTCTTGGTAAGGATGAAGGGGAGGAGGTGCACTGTAGAGGCCGGCCCTTCTGCCCCCTGCCCCTCACCCTGCCCTGAGAAGGTGGAGCTTGCTCAAGCAGATCACCTGCCTTAGCTCTTGTCCATGCTAACTCAGAGGCCACGTGGCCTCTTGCTGACCACATACAAGAGACAGTGAAGGTCCTGGGCCTCAGAAGCAAGGGGTGAATCCCTAACTTCACACCAGGTTCCGGCTTGCCTGTAGGCTGGAGAGTGAGCGGGTTGATATGGTAGTGGGTTCAAATCCTAATCCCCTTTGCCTACTGTGACCAGAAATTGGCTGTCTCTACTGCCCATGGCAGCAAGAGAATTGTGTCATTATGGTGGAATGAGAATTGAATGTTCCTTGGTCCTGTGCCATGTTGCCCAACCCACCACCCTCGGGTATGTGTGGCTTGGTAATAGACAGACATCCACTTGTCAATCAAATGACAGGAAAACCAACTCCCCTAAACCGAGCAAGCTGGGCTGACAGTGGGGCCCAAAGTGCCTTTAGTCAGCTCTGTGACACTGTGAGAACTTCCCATGTCCCGGGGCACAGGATGCAGCAGTGCACGCAAACACACACACACACACACACACACACACACCAGCTAGCTGCCAGGAAGGGAGCAAGGAGAATCACCACTCCAGGCTGTGAAGAGTGAGTGTTTAAGCCCTGAATGACACAAGCTGAGGAGAAAAGTGCTAAAGATGGGGACTGTGTGAGCATGGTAGAGGCCCAGAGGGACAAAGGCTGGGAGGCAGAATGGAACCAGATGTGGGACAGTGGAAGGAATGGGGACAGGTCACTGGGTCCTGAGGGAGCCTCCAGAAACCAGGTGGAGAATGCACCCAGAGTGGGATGTTTTCAGCACAGGAGAGCGTAAATATGTTGAGGGCCTGGCCTCGGCCCCTCGCTCTGAAGAGGGAATTGACCTTCGTGAGGTGCCTAGGTGCTCGCAGCTCTGCTGCCGGCTATTTTTAGGAGGCCCTGGCTATGGAGGCGAAGGATCCAGTCCTCTCTTTCCAAGGCCAAGAAAACAGGAAGGCCTTTGGAGTCCCAGCTCTGAAAAGCTTCGAGTGAAGTGACCCAGTTGCCTCCCTTGGCATGCAGCCTCTGCTCCATCCACACACTGCCAGTAACTTATCGGGCCCTGGCAGGGCCAAGGGTTGGGGCTGGGGCTGGCATATTTCATTCAGTTTTGGGGAGTCACCGGGTACCTGGGACACCATATTTACCTGCCAGACAGTGCCAAGTATCTGACTGTCCGAGTCCCCTCCCCCACGCCCCAGTTCCTAGTTACAAAGCCACTGCCAATTTCAGAGGTAGACACATCCACCAACATGAGGAACCCATTCTGGTGTCCACCCAGCCCTGCTATGCACTGGACACTGGGGTCATTCTCTTGCTTTATCTTGCCCAAGCCCCACAGCCCTAGGAGGTAGTCATATTTTTGGACACAGTTGGATAAATTCCGGCACAGAATGGTTATATTACCAAGGCAAAGGTCACAGTTAGAAATGGGGTTTGGGTCTGGAAAGATGGCTTCGCGGTTAAGGCACTTGCCTGCAAAGCCAAAGGACCCTGGTTCAATTCCCCAGGACCCACGTAAGGCAGATGCACAAGATGGCGCATGTGTGTTCATTTGCAGTGGCTGGAAGCCCTGGTGCACCCATTCTCAATCTCTGTCTCTCACACTGTGCCTCTTTCCCTCTCGCAAATAAATAAATAAAGATAAAAATAAAAATAATTTTTTAAAGTGCTACCCTTACAGCATCGAGGCCCTTTAAAAAAAATAAGCCGGGTGTGGTGGCGCACGCCTTTAATCCCAGCACTCAGGAGGCAGAGATAGGAGGATCATTGTGAGTTCGAGGCCACCCTGAGACTACAGAGTGAATTCCAGGTCAGCCTGAGCTACAGTGAAAAAGAAAAAAAAAGAAGAAGACTGGGGTCTGAGCCAGGCTGCCTGGCTCTAGAACCTGAATTCTCACCTGTCAACATGAGCCTCCATGTCAGTGCGCTGCACCACACTGGCACTGCTATGCCATTAACCGCCATTGCTGACGGCCAGCAGGCCCCACTCACCATGCACAGAGGCCTGCGTGTAAACCCTCAAAGCAACCCCGAGAAAAGCACACTGCTAGTATTCCCACTTTACAGATAGGGAAACTGAGGCACGGAGTGGTCAAGTTGCCTAGCCAGTTAAGGGTGGGGGGAGCCGAGAGACAAACCTGGCTCAGTCTGTTCTGTGAAGCTGTATGTATTCTGCACCCCTGTTGGCATGGGGTTGTAGACGCATCCGGATGCGGGGTTCTGGGGACAAACACCCCAGACCTCAGAGGGCCCAGCTTGAGCAGGGGAAGCTTGGGCAGCTGTGTCAACCCTTGCTGCCGATCCCCCATCTCCAGTACCTCAGAGAACAACTCAGGGGAAGGGGTCACTTCCTTTCCCCTCCCAACCCAGGACCAGTGGGCAAAATGCTGCCAAAGATGCACGCATGCCTACCTCAGGGGCGCTCTCTGAAGCCTCCAGTGTGGGCCAGCACTGACAGCAGCTGGTTTCCAGGGATGCTGAAGGAAGCCTTTGGCAAGAGTCACTGTTCTAGGATATCCCTGCCCCATGCCAGTAACTGGCACCTTAGATGAGCTACCTGGTTGGGAGAGATGAGCTAGCTTTTCCATGCCAGGGGTTGGCATCACAGCCAAGGTTCCTGCTAGAACTCCACATGTAAATACTGGGGAAAGTGGCGAGGTGTCCCAAGCCCCTCCGAGGACACCTTGCACTTCTAAAGCCTGGAAACATCTTCCTTCAACAGTGGGTGTAAAATCCTCAGTTGTGCTAAAAGAAATAGATATTTGGCTTAAGTTCTGACAGTGGCGGTCCCCCTCGCTGACTCTCTGAGGCCCCCCTGGTTTTCATCAGGCACGATCCCCTGCCAGGTGCTCTGTAGACACGGTAATCACAGGCAGTTTGTTAGTCAGAGTGCTTCAAGAGCACAGACCATTTTTATTCAACTGATAAGTGAGCACTCATCCTTATCACCGAAGAGTGTTTTTGGAGCTCACTGGATTTGTAGAACACAGAAATATTGAAAGAACAGAACACTGACAAGCCAACATGAAATCCTGACACAGTGCATGTCTGCCCCAAACCACCCTCCCTCTGTGGATATGAATATTAAGTCCCGGATTTCACATACGCTTGAATGAAATGGTTTATTTTTATTTGTAAGTGGGCAACAGATGCTGTACACCATGTATTTTATATAGACTAGGGAGATTCGAATACTGTGCATTTTTCTATTGGTATTTGTTTGGTGCGTTTTTAGCAACTTCTACCAGCAAATAAAATATTCTCAGTAAAACAAAACAAAACAACAACAACAAACAGAGCATGAACTAAAAGGCGGAAGGGGAGAGAACCACAGAGAGAGCCGAGACAATGACCATTCTGATTTTCACTCACAGAGGTGTGGCGCAGTCTTCTCTCGGGGGAGGGGCTGTGACACAGGAGGGCATGTCTTACATTAAAAATTGTCAGATGGGAAGTACTTGCCTGGGACCCTTCCTGTTGTATAGGCGCTCTGCCTTCTTTCCTTCTCTTAAGCTTTGAATAATTGTTTTCTCTGCTTGACTTTCATTTTTAAATATTTTTATTTATTTATTTACAAGGAGAAAGAAAGAGAGAAAGCGAGAAAGTGTGAGAGAATGGATACCCCAGGGCCTTAAGCCACTGCAGACAAACTCCAGAAGCATGTGCCACTTTGTGCCTCTGGCTTTTTGTGGGTCCTGGGGAATTGAACCCAGATTAGACTTTACAGCCAAGTTCTTTTACCATTGAGCCATCTCTCCAGCCCTCTGCTTGACTTCCAAATAAAATTTGTCAAATGTATTACCACAAGAAAGAAAAATGTATACCAGAAAGCAGCTAGACCGGCGTTCTAGAAAGCTAATTGAGCATGTGTTTTGGTGCCTTCACACATGTCTCTTCTCTCTCTCTCTCTCTCTGTCTCTTTTCTAGTCAATGAAATTATCAGGAAGGAGTTTTCAGGCCCTCCTGCCAGAAACCAGACATAGAAGCCGCCATTCTAGCAAGACGCCTTCCGCCTTGGACCCTGGACTCTCCCCTTGTGGCCCCTTCCATCATCTCTGGCTGGAACAGTATGTGTGGGCACAGCGCCGGCTCGGCTCGGCTCGGCTCAGCTCGGCTCGGTGTGGGAGCCTGCTGCCTCTCTAAAGCACATTCCAGTTGATTCCCACGAAACAGCAAGTGCCTGCTGCCCAAAGCTGCATCCAGAATGCGACAGGATGCTGGAGCTTGCCTGAGCCCTGGGGGCTTGGATGAGGGACAGAACTGGGGGTGCTGGGATGGGACCCCCCCAGCCCTTGTGATCATTTTCTGGCTTGCAAAAATGACTCCTATCCCTCTTGAAGAAGCGTTCCCAGACACAACAACCAAAAGAATGTGGCCCAAGGGCCGGCTTACAGCTAAAGACACCTAGATCTTTGTAGGGACAGAAAGTAGACTATCATGCGTGCCCTAGCTAGGCACCAGCTAAAGCTTTATTTTGGAATTTCCTCCTTCCAAAGCCATACTGCCTTGTCCAGACAAGAGCACATATACCAGCCCCTTGGTGTTAAGTGATGACATATGTACATGATGGTTAGCTTCTGCTTTATTATCTTCTCTGCCTCAAAAAGCTGGCCAAGGAGGCTGAGGGCCGAGCCCTCTTGGCCAGCTTACTCTCTCTACTCCTGCTGCCATGAGCTGGAACTAACGCAGTGCCCAGGACCGGGGCAGCTGACCCAGGCTGCTGAGCGTACCCACTCACTGCTTCCCGAGGCTCCTGCCTCTACCTTCCTCCTCCCCAGAGGAGGTAAGGACTTCCAGCCTGTGCGTTGACTACGTAACCTCCAAAGGGCTAATGCAACCCTAACCAAACACACAAACCATGTGGGTATTTTTGTTAAATCCACGCAAGTACTTTTGTAAGTAGATCTCCACCCAAATAGAGCAAAAGAGCCAAATCCCCCTTCTGCCCTAAGCTTAAAACAAGAAAGGCTAAGCTTAGACCCCAAAGCTTAGTCATTTTTACCCCAAACCATTGCAAGCTCATGCTGTCCCCAGAGCCCTGTGTGCATGAGTGACGGATGGAAGGGAGACAGGTCCGTTCCCCTGTGTCCCTTGAGGTCCTATAGTTGCCTCTCTGCTGTTTCTCTGCTTTGAGCACAATGGCTTTCCATAGTCTTCCTCTCTTGATGTTTCCTTTCCCTTCCCTTCCCTACCTTCCCTCCTTCCTTTACTTTCTTTACAAACAAAGCCCTTAGAGATACTGGCAGATGTATTTCTGCGTGCATTCACTGCACCTACCTGTGCAATCGCTTCAGATAGATCAAATACTCTGGGCAAGAAAAGATATATTGCTTCTTGATCCATACCTGGCATTTCTCTCCCTCACAGCACTAGACTTTTTTCTTCCACTCACCGCAAAGCCAGGCCTAAGCAGAATTCTTTTTTAAACACAGAATGCCAGTAGGCAGTTGAGCGCTCCCACGGAGACGAGAGACTTTCGCCTCCATAAAGACGTGTTACTGTAAGAGTTCTCTCAAACAATACTGACCTCTCTACGGAAGGATAACGAGGGTTTGGTGAGCTGCCTGTTTTCACGTGCTATGGCTGGGAGCCACTCTTTTTTTTTTTTTTTTTTTTCTCATAGGAGGGAATTGGGTTTTTCTTGAATGTTTACCCATGTGCCTTCTTGCAGTTGTAGCAAAGCCATCTAGCTTCACGGTCCACAGGGTGAAAGGGGTTAATGCACTCATCAATCTTAACCATGTTAACCAAGGGCTTCCCAGTAGCTCAGGGTCTTGCACCCTTCTGTGCACATGTGTATACAATGCGCAGATAACCCCTCTCCTTTTCTCTCTTTCTTTCTTTCTTTCTTTCTTTCTTTCTTTCTTTCTTTCTTTCTTTCTTTCTTTCTTTCTTTTTAAGGTAGGGTCTTGGCTGTAGCCCAGGCTGACCTGGAATTCACTATGAAGTCTCAGGGAGGCCTGGAACTCACAGCGATCCTCCTACCTCTGAACTCCAGAGTGCTGGGATTAAACCCTCTCCTTTTCTATGACATTTTAACTGGATAGTCTAGGAAGCACTTTGATAAACAACAAATACCAAATAGCCAAGGAAAGAAAAGTATTTGTTTTGAGACTGACAGGCCAGAGAAAGTGTGTTAGAAACTGTCGGCTGTGGAGAAAGCAGCGGGGAATTTAGCCAGGAGTAAATTCATTGCTCACGAACCACTTCCGGTATGGGAAGAGGTAGTCTGATCTTCTGAGAGAATGAGGAAGTAAAGATGTCTGGACAGTCACGACAGGCACGTTGCAAGGGTGTCAGAAGGATGCCGCTGACGTTTGTCCCTGCTACGTCACGGAGACGTCAACATGTAGCACTCAGAGAGATCCTAGTGTTGCTGAATGTAGTATATGTTCCAAGATCCTAAGTCTTCCCATATTGTACAAAATACTGCTGCTTGGTAATATATATATATAGCAACCCAAATTAGTATGTTATTAAATTCTATTTTCTTACCTGTATTTTTATGCTTTCTATCTGCCCTCAAAATATTACACCCCTGTTGGAATGAGAAAATATTTATAAATGGTCAGAATCTTTTTTGTTAAAGGTCTCTTTTTACTAACCTATATTGGTTTTCTGAAATTTTCCATTCAGCATTCCAGGAAAAAAAAAAAAACAAATCTTCTCCAATCCTGTCAGTCACCAATTCACAAGCAGGCCCTCAGGACAACAGGGACAGGGGGGCTCTGCGGAAGAAGAAAGTATGTTTTCTTGCTTATTTTCTCTGTCTTTGAACCTGGGTTTTGTCACTGAGAATACATTGTAAATAAATGTTCTAGGAGGTTATTTTGATTTACAACAGGACCCTGCCTTTTACTGGAATACAGAATTCTTCCTGTGAACAGGATCTGACCTGCAGGCCTGGTAGTGATACATCCGGCCACTTGAAGTCCGTGCAGGTGACCCATTCACATCACCCGAAGGACAGCCATCTCTGTGCACCAGAGCTGCAGCCACGGATGAACTGAGCTGGTTCCTTCTGGGATCTGGGAAGCCCCATTGTTGCCTCATGCGTTTTCGTCCAGTAGCCAGTTGTTATCCATTGCCACAAGCCAGCCTTGGCCACCACCTTTAGCCCTGTCACACGTGGGCAGACTGGATGTGCTCTGATTGTCAGGAACCAAAGAGGATCAGCCTACTCTGATGTCACAGTGTTCAGAATTGCAAGGACATCAGGGGGCCACTTAACCCACTGAGTTAATCTGGCCTTCATGAGAGGCACTGGGGCCGGGACATTCCTAATGAGCTGGGGTAACCCTTCCTGGACTCATTTTCTGGAGGTGCAGGGCCCTGGGGCCTGATGTATCTTCTCTTAAGCTGGGCAATCAAGTGTTGTGGAACCAAAGCAGCCAGCTGCACAGTAGGGCTCTCCCTGCAGACCCACTATGTGCTACCAAAGCAGCATCATATGCACTCGGGCTGACTCTCCTTGGCTCACGGTGCCATCCAGCCACCATCACCGGCTCCACTCGGTTGATGACGGGCAAGAGAGGTACCTCCCTGGGCAGGCATCTCTGAGGAGGCACTGGGGTCCTGGGAGCTGGGAAGGAAAGGTTTACCACAGCCTGCACGCAGCCCTGAAGGCAGATGAGATAAGCCAGTGACCTCCCCTGCTGGCTGGACCAGGAGCAGATGATCCTGTTTCCATGGCAGCAGGTGCCCTCAGCCTTCTGATTCCTGAGCAGATATCCAGCATCCTGCACATCTTGTCAGAAAACCTCTCTTCTGCAGCCTTCAGAAGAGAGAAAAGAGTGAGTTGTGACAATTCTCCAACAGCAATCAGTCACCCAAGCGGTGCAGGAAGTCATGGGGATGGAAATGCTGACTGTCCAAGGAGCTGGAATAAACCACATTCCTATGCAAAATGTTTTTACTCTCCAGTTTTTCGTGTAGTTTATTTTTGCTATATGTAAAGTATTTTTATATGGCTTGCATCATGATAGCAATAAAACAGTTGAAGCAACTGCTCCTTGGCTGGGTGCTTGCTTTTCTGGAGGCATGAGGTGTTCCAGAGCAACCTGTGTACAATTGGGGCTCAGCGAGGAAGTTTTTTCGAAGGGCACATGTGCACCTACCTAGGAGGAAGGTACTGTCCCGTGTTGGGTGGCACACTGGGCTGAAGTGATGGGCCCAAGGTTAGCTGGAGTTGTCGGATTCTCTCCTGGGCAGCCCGCTGCAATCTGCCTCCCTTGCCCTCTTGTGAGATCACACGCAGAAGGGTTAGATACATGTCATTGACCAGAGACCAGCTTCGGGGGAAGTAGGGGGGCTAGAGTATTTGCAACCATCTGGAAACAAGAGGGGGCCTTTCTGTCGGGCCATCTAGCAAAACTAGAGGACGGGATGGGAGGCACCTTTTACTATCAAGCCGGTGACGATCAGATCTTGCAAACTCCAGAACTTTCTAGCTGCCTTCCTTCTCAAAACAGCTTTTCTCCTCCCAGAGCTAAAGCACCTAAGAGGTGTGGAAGACATTATTGATGGTTTTTTCTGGCACGTGCATGTGTACATGGTGTATGTGTGTTCGTGCAGATGTGCACGCCCCATGAGCCTGTGTGTGGAGAGCACTCTTCTGTGTGTGCCCTTGACATGGAGTCTCTCACTGAACCCGGAGCTGCCACTTGGTTTCATTCAGGTTGGCTGATCAGTGAGCCCCAGAAATTCTCCTGTCTATGTCCCCCAACACACACACACACACACACACACACCTGGGGTTACAAGCTCAGGGGACCATGCTTTCTGGCCAGAGAAACTCAATCTCTCCCATTTTCAAAATCCCGAAGTGAGAAGATACACCCTGGGATATAGTGGGGTGACTCTGCCAGGAGTTTACAAGTCCGAAAAGGCCCCTTGCTGCATGCACTGGGGATGTAGGGGGGTTACAGTTTTACACTAAGGAGTAGAAGTAGAATGCTGGGTTGGTGACAAGTGGGGACTTAAGACTTAGGGCAGGGCGGGGATGGCAGAATCTGATGCAGTCCCTTGGGAACTATAAATCAGAAGGAAACTTATAGGACAAGCAAGTTGAGTCTGAAATCACACTGAGGTCCAGAATCACAAGGATCTGGAAGGGTCAGGCATGGTGGGGCATGCCTTTAATCCCAGTACTGGGGAGGCTGAGGTAGGAGGATCACTGTGAGTTCGAGGCTACCCTGAGACTAATTACAAGTCAACCTAGGCTAGAGCAAGACCCTGCCTCGAAAAACAAAACCACACACACACACACACACAAACCTGAAAGGGAAACCTCTTGCTCTGTCTGAAAAGGCCAACAGCTGGCACGAGTGGAGGGGATTTGTTCGTGTATAAACCTCATGACAGGTCGTGGTCCATCCGGGGATGAGGTCGAACAAAACTCTCTCCCCAGTGGGCTTCTTTTTGAACTCTCCTCCCCTCAGGAGCAGCTCAGTGAGCACGGCCTGATGTGCCGTGACCTCCAAAGAGATGTTCCCTCATCCCGATCATGCCTGTACCAGGTTCTTCGGGAATTCTTGACTTACTGAAAATTCCAAGTTGGGAAACTCTGTCATGTATGACCATGAGAAGTTTTCCAGGAGGTCACACTTCCTGAATCCCTGGCCTAGGGAGGGACCTTCTGTGAGATAGTGGCAAGGCTCCCCCAGCTCCTCTGCCTGCCATTTCTTTCTTTATTTTTAAATTTTATTTATTTATTTATTTGAGGGGGCTATGAGAAATAGTTTTTAATTAATTAATTAATTAATTAATTAAAGGGGGTATGAGAAATAGGCAAATAGAGAGAGAATGGGTGTGCCAGGGCCTCCAGCCACTGCAAATGAACTCCAGATCATGTACCACCTTGTACATCTGGCTTACATGGGTCCTGGGGAATCCAACCTGGGTCCTTAGGCTTCGCGGGCAAGTGCCTTAACTGGTAAGCCACCTCTCCAGCCCCCTGCCTGCCATTTCTACTGTTCAAACATCAGAGGAGAACTATGGGGTCAGCTTAGAAACCCCCTGCTCCCAAGGCCACGGAGCCATGCTTCCTGGGACAAAGTCGTACAGACTTGAGCAGGCTCCCACACATTTCTAGTCTACATGCCCCATATTTCCTGATTCCCAGCCTCTGACACTGTCTAAGCAGCTGCCCAGTCAACAACCTGGCACTCACCCTGACCCCCACCCCCAGTCCCATTTCCCACATCAGCAAGTCCAGCTGGATCTGTCTCCAAAGTCTGTAACGCCTCCTGTTTTCTGCCTGCTAGCCTTCCCTCACCTTCTTGCCGGATGACAGGGTGGCCCCTTCTGTTCCCTGATACATCCTATCCACCTTGCCCACACAAGAAACAGGTGAAGAGGGCTGGAGAGATGGCTTGGCAGTTAAGCCCTTGCCCATGAAGCCTAAGGACCCTGGTTCAAGGCTCAATTCCCCAGGACCCACATAAGCCAGATGCACAAGGTGGCACATGTATCTGGAGTCTTTTTGCAGTGGCTGGAGGCACTGGTGTGCCTGTCTTTCTCTCCCTGCCTCTTTCTTTCCCTGTCTGTCACTCTCAAATAAATAAATAAATAAAAATAACGTATATTTAAAAAAGAAACAGGCGGAGTCTCAAGTCATCTCAGATCCCATCATGTCCCTGTGTAAAGCACTCCCTCCCTCGGTGGCCCTTTGTATTTAAAATATTTTATTTATTTATGAATGGGGGGGAGAAAAAAAAGAAAGAGAAAAAGAAAAAAGGGCATGCCAAGGCCTCTAGCCACTGCAAACGAACTCCAGATGCATGCACCACCTTGTATATCTGGCTTACGTGGTGTTGCAGTCAGGTTTGCATTGCTGGCAGAAATCACCTGACCAAACACAGATTTGGGGAGGAAAAAAAGGGTTTATTTTGGCTTACAGACTTGAGGGGAAGGTTCATGATGGCAAGGGAAAAACGATGACATGGCCATAAGATGGACATAAAATGGACAATAGCAACAGGAGAGTGTGCCAAACACTGGCAAGGGGACACTGGCTATAATATCCGTAAGCCCGTCCCTGACAATATACTGCCTCCAGGAGGCGTTAATTCCCAAATCTCCATCAGCTGGGAACCTAGCATTCAAAATGCCTAAGTTTATGGGGGACACCTGAATCAAACAACCACACGTGGGCATTGAGGAATTGAACCTGGGTCCTTAGGCTTTGCAGGCAAGCGCCTTAACTGCTGAGCCATCTCTCCAGCCCCCACCCTTTGTATTTAGAAGGATCTGGATTCCAGGCAAGATGTCCAGCCATCTTCCCAGTCCAGCATTTCCGACCATGCGGCTTCTCTTCTGCCCTTTACTCCGTCCACACCATCCTCCCATCTCCAGCTCTGCCTTTGCTCACACTGAAAGGGCTCTCACCTGGATTTCGTCGACGTGGCTTCTCCCTCCTTCCTCCCTGACCACTGGGCGTCATGTGCGATCGAGCCCACGCCCACCCACACGTGCCCCAACATGGCACTTGGGAACTGCGGCTGTTTGATGCAAGCCTGTTTCTTGTCTGACCAGCTCTCCCTGTAGGGTGTCCTAGGAAGGAACGGGCGGGCGGGGGGGGAGTACAGTATCTATTTTGGCTCAGGGCCACATTCTCAAAGCTCAGCACACGGTAGGTCTTCAACAACGGGGGATTGAGTGAAGAGACACACTCCCCGCTTCCCCTGAGAGCCATGACAAAATTAATGACTTCCTGATATTTAACACATTTTCAAAACCAAACAAAGGACTCAAGGGAGACCTTCCTCTGTCGCACATGGCTCAGGGATTCATTTCTGATTACACAGCAGTGTCTTATGGCAAAAACCCATAAAGACCATGATTCCCTTGGGGCCTGGAGCTGCCCGGCAGCCATCTGCTCCTGCCAGCCTGCAGTCACCTGTGGCCCTCTAGCCCTCACGGTTTGTAGCTCAGTGGCTCCTGAGGGACAGGTAAGAGAAGGGCAGCGGGCCAGTTGCTGGGTGTTTACAAGACAAATGTGAAACTTGGCTTCCTCCAGGAGTGTGTTTGACAAGGCTGGGGATGGGACTGTGGCTGGGAGCCAGGCACCAGCTGAGCAGAGCCCGCGGCTGCAGGCGGCCTTAGACACCCCCACAGTGGCAGCCAGGCATCCATGTCACATTTATTCTGCACATGCTGCCAGTGAGCCATACTGGGGTCTCCCACACAGACGCTTGGCTACAAGACCCTGTGCTACAAGGGTATAAAGTCTTCCTGGATTCTCCCCAGGGACAAGTTGGTAAGTGGGCCTCCCATCTCCCACGGTTCATAGCTCCCCCCCACCACCAGGCACTTGTTTCCTTGTCTCATCTCCATGTTCACATCAGTCACCCTTTGGGGTCCTCCTCTCTGGCCCCTCCCATGAGGCTCTGAAACCCCACTTTCTGCAGCCATGCCTCCTGACACACTGCTTTCTTGTCCTCTGCCTTGCAACAAGCCCAAGGAGAACAAGACCCTGCCCTCATCTCTATCAGAAACCCACCCGCCTCTGGGACCCTTGCTCTTCCAGACTTCTATGACAATGGTCACAAACAGTTGCTTAAAGCAACAGAAATTTGAAGTCTTGTAGTTCTAGAGACCAGATGTCCAAAGCGTGGGGTGCACAGAGCTCGTTAGCAAGGTGGAGTCCTCCCGGAAGCTCTGCTGAGAGCCCCTTCCTGCCTCTTCCAGCTTCCTTGGAAACACGGTTGTCTGCAGGCCTGGGCTCCCGGCCCACTCCACCTTCCGAGCCAGCAGTGTGCCCTCACTTGGGCTGGTCTTCCCTGCGCCAGCTTCACTGATGCAGCCCTATGGTCACATTTGGGCACACGTGGGCAGCCCAGGTCCCCTCACCCACCCGCTCCGTAATCACATCTGCCATTCATTCATCCCTTGCTGTGTAAGGTTCCAGGGACCATGAGGGACATCTTTAGGGGCACTTTCTGCCCAAGGTGACCCTTGGCCTTTCCACTGGTTTTAGGTTGTGACTCCGCAGGCCATTGTCTTCATTTCTGGGTGATTGCCACTTGGGGTCGGCAATGCTGCCTTCAGCTCCTGCCAAATCTTGGCAGGTTCACATCCACCAGACAGTCCTCCCATAGCCTCGCCTCTCAGTTCTTTTTTTTTTTTTTTTAATATTTTTAAAATTTTATTTATTTGTTTGCAAGCAGAGAGAAGAGAGACAGAGGGCATGCGAGGGCCTCTAGCCTCTGCAAACGAACTCCAGATGCATGTGCCCCTTGTGCATCTGGCTTACGTGGGTCCTGGGGAATTGAACCTGGGTCTTTTGTCTTCATAGGCAAATGCTTTAAGCGCTAGGCCATCTCTCCAGCCCAACCTCTCAGCTCTTTTGACTTTACTTTCATCCAGGATGTCTGTCCTCTGACTTCAGCCAGCAGACACTACACCAGGGGCTGCCCCGTCTCAGCATGCCCTTCCCTCTCTCTAGGGCAGGCTCACCCATTCATGGTATTTCATTTCCCATACATGAAAGCATCACTGCTCCAGTGAGGAAACCTGACTCTTTTCTTCCCTTATCCTTCCCTCTAATGCATCAGGAAGTCCCACTACTGCCATCTTTCAGTCCCATCCTGACTCTACTGTCTCAGCTCACCACTCCTGCTAACCTTCAGTCAGCCCCGCCTCCTGCTGGGTCTTTCAGCTCCCTCTGTGGCTGACCTCAGAATAGTTCTGCTCATTCTCATGAGAGACCACCCAGCCCCTTGCTCACAGCCGCAGGTAGCTCTGATCTCATGGGTTTCAAAGGCCAGAAGTGTCCTTGGCCTGAAGCCAAAAGGAGGCTGGATCAATTCACAGGTTCAGGGGTGAGGGTCTAGCTGTCTTTGGGGGGGGGTCTACTCTGCCACTCACAGCTCCTCTTAACTCTGAACTCAGCCGGGACAACTCCCCTTGGCCCCACTGACAACATTCTTCTTGTCACTGGAGGGAAAGAGCCTGCGGCATGTCCACTTTCTAGGAACTGAGCCTGGACTGGGCTCAGAGACGTATGTGGCCATGCCAAGCTTTTTATATGGCTTCTAAGGAATTGACCTCTGCAATCTCTGGCCCGAGAGGTATTCATGTTTGTGTAGCAAGCACTATTTATTTATTTATTTATTTATTTATTTATTTATTTATTTTTGAGGTAGGGTCTCACTCTAGCCTAGGCTGACCTGGAATTCACTATGTAGTCTCAGGGTGGCCTTGAACTCACAGTGATCCTCCTACCTCTGCCTCCCGAGTGCTGGGATTAAAGGCGTGCGCCACCACGCCGGGTTTAGCAAGCACTCTTAACCGCTGAGCCATTTCCTCAGCCCCCCCCCCGTAATTTCAATTTTGAGGCATGATCTCACTTAGTTGCCTAGGCCAATGGTCTTGGCCTCACTTTGTAGCCCAGGCAGCACTGAACTTGTGACCCTCAGTCTCCTGAATAGCTGGGAAGATAAGCCTGCTTAGTGTTCTATCTCTGAGACTTCTCACAGCTCTCCCCACCCCAACCCCCGCACAGTGAGAGAAACTGAGGCCAGAAAATGACAATACAAGCTCAAGCTCTCCATTCACGCACTCCACAGGCATTGGCTGGTTCCAACCATGTGCCTAGAGTGGGTTTTGGGACACAGGTCCGGGGCCAGACAGGCCATGCATACAGTAGGCATGGGAAAACAAAGATAAGCAGCAGCTGTCCAAGGACAGGACAGAGCAGCAGGGGTGGGCAGGCAGGGAGGGTGTTGCTGTGGCTGACATCAGGCTCCACAGTTCCAAGATCCTGTCACTGAACCCTGAGGCCACCTTGAAGGTGGGTCCCCTCCTCACTCCACAAAACCATACCGCTGTCTGAGGAACAGCAACTTTGGAATCTGTGCCCCAAATCCCTGTGCTGGCTCCACGCCCTGACCTCTGACCCCCAAAAGGATCATGTGGCCATAAGGTGTGTTGCCTGGGGGACCTCTGGGAGGGTCTTGGTGTCTCCCCGAAGCAGTACCAAGGGCTTTCCTGATGGTCAAACAAGAACTGGGAGGAGGGAGCATGGCATGGGGCACAGGGCACAGACCCGTCATCCCAGCTCCTACAGAACCTGAGGCTGAAGGATGAAACATTCAAAGCCTGCATGGGCTAAAGAGTGAGCTCAGCCAGCCTGGGTAACTTAGTGAGACTGTGTCTCAAAATGGAAAGTATGAAGAAGAGGCGAGGGGCGACGGGCAGTGTTAGGGACTTGGCTCAATCAGTAAAAAAGTGAAGACCTGAGTTTGGGTCCCCAAAACTCACATAAAAAGGCTGGGCATGGTGACGCACACATACAGTCCCAGTACTGGGCAGCTGGAGACCAAGTAGGTCCTCAGAACTTCCCAGCCTACTGGTCTAGCTAAGCTCTGGATTCAGTGAGAGACTCTGTCTCAACAAATAAGGTGGTAAGTGATCGAGGAAGACAATCAGACATCAACCTGAGATCTTTACATGCAATTACACACCGTCTGTGTATGCACATGACTACACACATATGAATACACATGTATATACCACACAGACATATGAACACATACACACACATACCACACACACACACACATATATATACAGGGGTTTGGCTGTAGCTCAGTGGTAGAGCACTTGCCTAGCACACATAATTCTGTCCCTGGCACCACAAGAAAGAAAAAGCGAGCGAGCACTAAAGGGAGGGGCAGGTGGGCAAACAGGTCAAGATTTGCTCTGGGAGAGTTTGCAAACATATGGCAAGAACACGTGTGCAAATATACATTTTCTCCATGTGAAAGTGCAAGCTTGGAAACCCCTGCTTCCTCCAGCCCAGCTGTGGGGAGATGGCCTCTGGGTCTATGGGCATGCTGACGTGTCCCAGCGAGGGCAGCTGCTGTGAGGATTCTGTCAACATTCCTGAACTACAGTGACAGCCAGCCTGCCTCCTGGAGAGCCTCTCAAACACTGTGTACAGGAGAATGGGAGACATCCTCGGGCCCAGCCATGGCCAAGTATGTCTCCAGAAGTTTCCCTCCATGCAGAGGCTCTTTCTAAGGTGAGGTGGCTCTCAGACTCTTGGTGGAGCACTGTCGCCCCCTAGAGGAACTTTCCGGAGCCAGACCGGGATACCCAGCTGGTGCCTGCTCAGCCACTTCCTCAAGCTGCCCTGTCCCTCCTCCTCCTCTGGCCCCTGCTCTAGGACAACCTTTTTCTTGACCCCCAACAACATGCTGAGGCAACAGGCCTAGGAGACTGTGAGTGCTCCACTCAAGTGAGTCCCTGGATGGTGAGCTACGGTATGCCAAGGAGCTCTGCCTCTTCTGAGCCAGGTTGGGACCTCCAGCAAGGACCTGGGAGACCTTTAAAGTCACAAATCCTGAAGAGAAGGGCTCACACCACACCCTGACTTAATTTACTGCAGACCCAGCATTAAGCTGTTCCGGAAGGAGACAGTGGGCCAAGGCATTTCAGTGTGGTGGATGACTACTAATAGGTGTGTATGTGTGCGCGTGTGTGTGTTGTGTGCGCGTGTGCACGCACATGCATGTGGAGGCCCAAGGACAGACAACCTTTGATGTCAACCTCAGGGACACCATCCAGATTTTTTTTAACTTTTATTTATTTGAGACAAAAAGAGGGAGAGAAAAGGAGAGAAAAAGAGAGAGGGAAAGAGAGAGAGGGAATGGGCGCACCAGAGCCTCTAGCCACTGCAAACAAACTCCAGACACATGCGCCACCATGTGCATCTGGATTTACATAGGACCTAGAGAATTGAACCTGTGTCCTTAGGCATTGCAGGCAAGAGCCTTAACCGCTAAGCCATCTCTCCAGCCCCATCCATCTTTTTAAAAATTATTTATTCAATAATTATTATTATTTTGGTTTTCCACAAGGTCCATTAAAACCTAGAACTCACCAATTAGGCTAGACTGCCTGGCCAGTGAGCCCCAGGATCCTCCTATCTCTGTCTCCCTGTTCCTGACATTTTTGTGTGGGTTCTGGGGATTGAACTCAGGTCCGCACACTTGCAAGGCAAGAGCTTTACTGACTAAGCTATCTCCTCAGACCCTCCCATCGCCCCAGTTTCCTTTGAAGAGCTCACCTTTCTCTATCCGTATTCCTCTGCATCCCTCGGCGACAGTGAGTCAGAGCTGGGCAGGGACAGCCTCCTGGAAGGGAGCACACGTTGTCTAATCTGCCACTGTCCACCCCTCTCTGTCTCATTGTTCCCACCCACTTCATTCAGGCCCCATGGGCGGCTGAGTTTGGGGCTCCTGCACATGTGTTCACAGGACACCTGTGTCCACCCTCTGCTGGGCACTGGCATGCAGAAATCAAAAGAGCAGAGGGTGGTACTGGGGAGATGGCTTAGTGGTTACCATGCTTGCCAGAAAAGCCAAAGGACCCAGGTTTGTTTCCCCAGGACCCACATAAAGCCAAATACACAAGGTGCTACATGAGTCTGGAGTTTGTTTGCAGTGGCTAGAGGCCCTCGCATGCCCATTCTTCCTCCCCCATGCACTCTATCTTTCCTTCTCTCTCTCAAATAAATAAATAGATAAATAGATAAATAAATAAACAAACAAATAAGTAATAAAATATTATTTTAAGGAGAGTAACCACAGCCATTATTACTTATTTAATTATTTATTGATGAGAGAGAAAGAGGCAGATAGAGAGAATGGGCACACCAGGGCCTCTAACCACTGCAGACAAACTCCAGATGCATGGGCCACATTATGCATCTGGTTTACATGGGTCCTGGGGACTCAAACCTGAGTCCTTTGACTATGCAGGCAAGCACCTTAACCGCTAAGCCATCTCTCCAGACCTAAAATATTTATTTAGAAAAGAGCAAGGGTGGACTTCCCGTGATTCGCCCTTCCCAGCATCCAAGACGCAGCCTGCCTGTCATGGCTTTAGAGAGCCAGATACGGCCCTCGCTAGCTGAAGGTCACCCCAATGCTCCTGCCCCTCCCTGCCTTCCTCTGCAGCTGCACCTGCACTGCATCATCAGGTTCACCTTGGGGTGTCCATAGCACACCAGGACTCCTCATTATGCCCAAGACACAGTAGGAATTCCATTAACATTTTTGGGTGAAGATGAATGAGTGTGTGAATGAATGAGTGAAGATGAATGAATGAATGACTATAGATGAATGAACGGGCATAACTGTTATTCTCAAGGAGCTCCCACCTAGACAGGAAATACACCATACTGGTTGAAGTGGGTTCGATGGCGCTGACTGCCTGGCAACCCTGCTTGACCTAAGCAAAAGTCACGCCAGCTACAAACGTATGAAGGTGACTTGCTTGGAGAAAGGGTCTTTGCAGATATAAAGAAGTGAGTGATCTCAAGATGAGACTATCCTGGGCAATCTAGGTGGGTGCTAAACCCCATGATAAGTGTCCTTAGCAGAGGAGGAGGAGATGCGGCTGGAGGCAAACGCAAGAGTCCTGCTCCCACAAGCTGAGGGTCAGAACCACCCGACGTGAGATGAAGCTGAGCCTGGTGACACAGGCAGTCGTCCCAGCTCCGTCAGAGGCTGATCTACATGGATAGTAAGTTCAAGGTCAGCCTGGGAAACAGCGAGACCTTGTCTCAAACTGAAGGTAGTAAGCGCACTGGGGGTGTAGCTCAGTGACAGAGAGCACGCCTAGCATGTGTGAGGAATTGAGTTCCATCTATAGTGATGCAAAATAGATTACGGGGTGGGGGGGGGACAGCTTGAGGAAGCAAACCAAATTTCCTCTGTGGAGCCTCCAGAGAGAACATGGCCTGCTGGTAGCATGCTTTTGGACTTTTGGCCTCCGCAACTGTAAGAGAAAGAATCCTGCTGTTTTAGGACCTCTTCTGGTTGCTGGCGGCATCTTGTCAGCCCTGAGAATGAACACGGGTCGACTATACCTTATTCCTGCCTGCCTGCTCCAGATCAGAAGGGATTTAGAACTATTTGCATATTTATAATAAGTTACCTTGGGAATATGACTCGTACTGATTAATCTCTGTTCTCAACATGACTGGCTCTATAGTCATCAGGAGACCAATTTGTGGGCGTGTCTGTGAAGGAATTTCTGCGTTAGGTGAATTGAGGTGGGCCGATCTACCCTAGCTGTGGGCAGCATCATCCCATGGGCTGGATACAAAGGAGAAAATGAGCTGAGCAGCAGCATGCATCTCTCTCTGCTTCTTGATTGTGGGCTGAGTGTGAAGAGCTGCCTCCTCCTGCTGCAGCCATGCACCTTCCCACCATGATGGACTGTATCCATGGGAACTATGAGTCAAAATAAGTCCTTAAGGGCTTGAGAGATGGCTTAGCTATTAAGGCACTTGTCTGAGAAGCCTAAGGACCCATGTTCGACTCTCCAGATCCCACATTAGCCAGACGCACAAAGGTGAGGCAAGCACAAGGTCGCACATGCCCACTAGGTGGCATGAGCAACTGGAGTTCGATTTCGGTGGCTGAGGCCCTGCGCCAATTCTCTATCTCTCCTCTGTCTCTGCCCCTCTCTCTCAAAAAAAAAAAGGAAGAAAGAAAGAAAGAGAAAGAAAGAAAGAAAGAAAGAAAGAGAAAAGAAAAGGAAAAGGAAAAAAAAACGAAGCCCTTAAATAAATCCTCCCTTAAATTTCTTTCTGTCAGGTATTTCTGTCACCGCAATGAGAAAAATTCAGGCTTCAGGCCTAAGGACGGAGTGCATTTATGTTCTACATGCGCCTGTACACACAGCCTAAAGTAATTCATTAAGCATTTTCTTATACGTCGGTGCATGAAACAAAAGTTTCATGGTGTGGAATTTTCCATGGGTGATGTCATGCTGCAGCCCAAAATGTTTCTGGTTTTGGAACATTTCAGAAGAGGAATGCTTCACCTGCACTTTAGCCAGCCACAGATGGTTTACTGGTACACAGACACCTTATAAAAGTCCACTGGTCACCATGCTTGGAGACACCATCCCATAATCTACTCTGGCTAGATCAATAGCCGCTCAGCTCTGTGGTCCCCCAAGAGGCTGCCAGACGCCACCCTCTCTGAGCATCGTTGGAATTGGCATAATCAGGCCTTCAGTTCTCCCAAGTCACCCTTATTTATTTATTTGAGAGAGAGAGAGAGAGAAAATAGGTGCACCAGGGCCTCCAGCCACTGCAAACAAACTCCAGACATATGTGCCACCTTGTGCATCTGACTTACATGGGTACTGGGGAATTAAACCTGGGTTTTTAGGCTTCACAAGCAAGCACCTTAACTGCTAAGCCATCTCTCCAGTCCCAAGCCACCCCTTTGGATCTCCTTGGACCCCTCCCCTCAGAACACCTTCCTATGACATGGAGCATCAACCCCATTCCCTGAGCTCTGGTCCTGTGTGGGTCCCTCTCTCCTTAGATCCAAAGCTACCTCCCCTCTCCCCCAGAGCTGACCATCACCACAGCTTGGATCCCTCTCTCTTCTTTTCTCCATGTCTACCCCTCCTTGCCCTCCACAGCCTGTGGATCTCCATCTGCTCACATGCCCTGTGTCTCCATCTGCTCACAGTCAGCACACAACTGCATGAAATGCACCTGAGAGACAGATGACAGTGGTCCTCAGCAGGCCACAGCTTTATCTGCCCTTGTGTGGCCCATTGTCCACCTCCTACTGCTCTTTTCCAGGTACTACTGACCTCTGTCCCCACTCACAGAGGTGAACAGATGGCTCTGATCATCCCTGACCTTGGTCCCCCATCCCCCCCCCATGAACTCACACCCCCTTCCTCAGGCCTGAGAGGGCCTCCCTGCTGGGGCTTCCTGCTCCCAGGCCATGCCTGACTCCACCTGCTGGATAGTCCTCATGCACCGAGCCAAGGGCATGGCTTCCTGACAAAAGAACACCTGTCAATGCCACACTCACTCACACCTCCAATGCCAGGGACACCTGCCTGGTAGGATGCTGTGTAAAGAAGTCAGGTCACTGGATGAGACTCCTGAGTGAGTGCTCATTAATAGTGGCCAACTGTTCACCATGATGATGACCCAGACCATGTACGTCATCCTGCGGGGGAGCAGAGGTAGAAGGGATGGTGTCCCCACTGATTCATGCTACAGCCCTGGTGAGCCTGGGGGAAGGTGCTTGGCTCAAGCAGTGGCCGAGCACACATCCTGTCCTGGCCACCATCCACTCACCATCCTTTCTCCATCAGAGTGGATTTCTGTGGTGTTGGGGGATGCTTTGAAAATGATGTGAGCATATTTCTGAGGTCAACATCTAATCAAAAAACGGCTCCCAGACGGTGGCCTGGTCTAGAAAGAGAGCTGGCTGAGTCATCCTCCCAGCCATTTGAATGAAACAAAGACACAACACGCCGGGCTTCCCTCCTGCGCCACAGCCAATGACCTCAGCCCTACAGAGACACAGCTGGAGGGAATTAGGGGGACAGATCTCGGGTTCCCCAGATAATGAAGACAGGCCAGCTGAGCCACCGTGACTCACAGGGAGGACCACAGAGATGTGGCCAGGCAGTATCACTGGGAAGCCCGGGCAGGGCAGGAGGCAAGGGCAGAAGCCAGCACTCCACGTTGGATGCCAGGAGGCTGACGGACTTCAGACTTAGGGAGCATTTAAGGCGGGTGTTTAGGAAAAAAAATAGGAGGAATTCGACCCCAGTGATTTGTTCCAGGGACACTGTCAGACCCATGTGGGTTATAGATGACCATCATGGACACTGGAACTTTGTCTCAAATGTCCTCAATATTCCCCCTAACATCCCAGGACATCCCTTACACCCTTACACTTGGGAAGAGACAGGCAAACCAGTCACTTCCCAGGCATCTTGGACTTCCTTTGTGATATCATGTCTGCCAAAGTCATTTGCTGGTTGGGCTCTGACAGGCAGACTGGTCCTGGAGGGGAGGGAGACTGGGTTGATCGCACCAAGGATAGGCTGGGCTGCATAGCGACCAGAGGTGGGTCCAGCCCTCTCCATGCCTTCACTACATGATGATGGTGCTGGCGGACCCCCATTCAGGCGTTGCTCAGCATTTGTAGATCAACCCAAGCCAGCAGACTTCACAAGCACAAGTGCCATTAACCACTGAGCCATCTCCCAGCCCTGTTTCTACTTCTGGACCTGTTAACTTTACCTTGCATAGAACGATTGGTTTCATTGGAAGACAAGGAACTTGGTTCTCCTGACTTCTGTTCTTCTCCTCTACTACCCAAGTGGACCCTTAGCTTAGTCTGAACTCAGTTCCCACCTCTGCACCTCGTTGTGTGACTCTGGACACATAACTTAACACTGCTCCTGTCTCCCCATCCATCAGTCAAAACAGAGATAAGGGTGGCAGTAGCTGTTGAAGGTTCTCATGAGGGTACAAGTGCCATACTCATTGTCACTCCATGCCAGTGCTTGGACCAGGGCCTCAGGGACTTGTTGGACAATGTCAGACTAATTTGAATTGTCAATAGGTTGACGCTGAAAAATGCAAAGCCAGCTGGTGTGGTGGTGCACGCCTCGAATCCCAGCACTGGGGAGGCAGAGGTAGGAGGATCACTGTGAGTTTGAGGCCACCTTGAGAATACAGAGTGAATTCCAGGTCAGCCTGAGCTAGGGAGACCCTACCTCGAAAAATCAAAACCAAAGGATGGGTGTGCCAGGGCCTCCACCACTGTAAACCAATACCAGACACATGTGCCACCTCATACATCTGGCTTATGTGGGTCCTGGGGAATTGAATCTAGGTTCTTTGGCTTTCCTGACAAGTGCCTTAGCTACTAAGCTATCCTTCCAGTCCAATTTTTCTTTTTTCTTTTTTTTTTAAAGAATAAAGATGCTACCATCCTACCCATGTTTGGAAGCAATCCTTTTATAAGTGCTCAACCAAGGAAAATTGGAAATGAGGCTCAACACCAGATTTGTCTCTTCTGACTAAGGGCATGGAAGGAGTTCTGACCTACTGGCCCTGCACCATACATCCCCTCCCACCTCCCCCCCCCCAATGTTCTCTCTGCTCCCTCCCTATGCGGCTGCCTCTGCTGAGACCCAATGCAGCCATGCTTGGTCACACTCAGAGGCCTGGGACCTGCCCTCTCTTCTAGAACTCTCTTGCATCATGTCACCACCTGGTTCCCAAGGTTCTCACTGGCCCTAGGTGGAGCATGACTTGGTTAAGGACTTAATGTCTTAGACCCTGTGACTGCCCCTCTGCAAAGACCCATCTTGTAGGATCCTTGGGGAATTCCATCAACTCACCAATCCTTGGCATTAACCCCTTCCCATGGCGCTGCTTAAGTGTGAAATGTGCGTACAGGCTCATGTTTTGAATGCCTGGTCCCATCCATCCTCCCATCCTCCCATCCTTTTTTTTTTTTTGGATTTTTCAAGGTAGGGTCTCGCTCTAGCTCAGGCTGACCTGGAATTCACTATGTAGTCTCAGGGTGGCCTCGAACCCACTGCAATACTCCTACTCCTGAGTGCTGGGGTTAAGGCATGCACCACCATGCCCGGCTCCATCCATTTTTTAAAAAGATTTTATTATTTATTTATTAGAGACAGAGAGAGGGAAAGAGAGAGAGAGAGGGAGAGTGAGAATGGTGAAAATAGGTGCACTAGGGCCTCTAGCCACTGCAAACCAACTCCAGATGCATGCATCCCCTTGTGCATCTGGCTTACGTGGGACCTGGAGAATAGAACCGGGATCCTTGGGCTTCGCAGGCAAATGCCTTAACTGCTAAGCCATCTCTCCAGCCCATCCTCTCATCCGTTTATCCATCATTCATCATCCATCCATTACCCATCCATCCACTTACCTACCATACATGGATCTCTGTGGGCAGATCCTGAATGCAGAGAGAATGCCACATGCACATCTTGGAGGGTCAGTCATTCTGGGAAGAGCAGCTGATGGGCAGAGGCACTGGTGAGCAGCCCCAGGTGTGACTGCACCAGGACTGATACAAGAAGGGCAGCATGGGGGTGGAGGGATGGTTTAGTGGTTAAGGCATTTGCCTGTAAAGCCAAAGGATCCAGGTTCGATTCCCCAGGACCCACATTAGCCAGATGCACAAGGTGTTGTGTATGTGTCTGGAGTTGGCTTGTAGCGGCTGGAGGCCCTGGCATGTAATCAGAGATGGACTGGAATTTTCTCTGAGAAGCCTAGGTGCCACAAAGGGTTTAGACAGTCTCAACTATCCCTTTAATATGTCACCTTCCCCTTAGATGACATGCCACACTGTGTCCTATCTCCACCATGCAGAGGTCACTTGGGATCTTGGAGTGAGCTGCTAGCTAGGGAGGACACTGTGCCCTGGTCACTGGTTGTGACGTACTTGGCGCGCCCCAGTAAACACTTGGTCACAGAATAGCTGTCTGTGTAGCCAAGATGACTCACTCGGAGGGGAGGATTTGTGAGCCCTGGGCCCTCCTGGCGCTCCTCACACATACGAGAGAGTCAGAGGAGACCCCCCCCCCGTGCTGTGGAAGACACAGTGTCCCCACTCCCCAGACCCTGAAGATCATGCTACGGATGAGCTCAGGACCAGGGTGAGGCTCCGTCCCATCTGATCCTCACAAGCCTTAGGGACAGCCCAATGTCACCTCTGTTCCAAAGAGGGGGAAATGGAGATTTCGCTGGCAGAGAGTCATGCCCAGTAGCAGCTGAGACACCAACAACAAAAGTCATATTTAAAATCAGAAGTGGGTGTCACGTGACGAGCACTCTCCAAGGCAGTGCCTACCTCTGGCTCCATGGCCTGTAGCTACCAAATGCTGGCCAGCTCTCTTCATCCTCACAGCCAGTAACCACACACAGGGAAAGCGAGGTTCTGAACAGCTTGACAGATACAACAGGCAGGCGATGATCCCAGCACTTGTGCCCTGTGGTTGCTTAGAGCACCCAATGGGTCCCCATGCATGTGGCTTGCCCCATGCGACTGTGCACGTCACACACCTTTCCTTCCTTGCTTCTGTTTGGCTGGAAGAAGCAATGTGTGCCACACTCCACGGCTGGGAAAGATGAGAGGGACCTGGGGCTCGTAGAACTTCCTTGGGGACAGTAGCAGCCCCCTGACCTGTAGCTCTCTCCAGGCAAAATTGTGGTGAGGACACAAAACTGTCACCCCTCCCCGGCCCAGGGACAGGGGCCATGACTCGCAATTTTATAGCCCTACAAGCTGTGGAATCAAATATAGGCAGAATGTCTACACACGCTGTTCAACCTAGCAGACCTCGGAGATACAGAAATGACCAAGCTGGACATGGCTCCTAATTCCTGGCGGAGACTGTGAGCCAAGGGTGGCCTGGGCACAGAGACCATGAGGCCCATGAAGGGCCCAGGTGAGGCACCATAAGATCTGACAAGTACATCACAACAGTCTCCTTGGGAAGGCCCCTCCAAGGTCACACCCAGACACCTGAAGAGCACGGGGACCCAGCCGAGCTTCTTTCAGGTTTTCATCTCTGGCACCAAGCACAGGGCTCCCTCCAGGGGGGTCACCATCACGTCACCCACTCTGCGTGGCAGCCAGGCTTGCGGCCAGTAAGCATGCTACATCTGTTAGCCCATTCCGGTATGTTTACACCCATAATCTGCGGAGAAGCCCATTTCCAAAGAGGGAAACTGACTCTCAGGGAGGAGCTAAGGGTCACCCCAAGTCACTAGCAGAGTCAGGGTTCATGCTCCCAGCTGAGGGGTGCACAAGCCAGGCTTGTTCTCTAGCCCAGCCTCACCTTGTTAGAGGGCCATGTCTGGGATTGGCCCAGCCAGGAAGTTTCACACTCCCTCCCCCGTCCCTACTGAACTTCTAGAAGGTGACACCTTCTACCTTCTGCTCTAGGGGTTGGTGACAAGCTACTCTTGCCACCTTGGGGTCCCTGTCTCAGTTCCTGCCTTCCTGATCTCAGACTGTACTGTCCTTCTGTCTGGTCCTCTAGGCAGGGATGCCGGAAGGTTCTGGAGGGAGTTCTTGATGCCCAGACTGGGGAAGTCCATTACCTCTACTGCTCTGTTCCCACCCACCAGCTCCTTAGGCAAGGAGTCTTCAGAAAAGCCAGACTGGTACAGGGGAGCTGTGGGAGGTGTTGGGACACCCAGGGTCACCTGGAGGCAAGGTGCCCAGGACACAAGTATGGCTCCTGGTGATAAGTTGGGCCCATGCTCCTGTATGCACCCTCTCCCAGGGACCCTAGGGGAGGATGAAGTCATGGCCCAGGGCCTTTCAAAATTGTGCTTAACATGAAAGAATAAAGGTTGTAATTGTTTAAAGAAAAACGTAAAATAGGGCTGGAGAGACGGCTTAGCAGTTAAGGCACTTGCCTGCTAAGCTTAAAGATCCCGGTTGGACTCTCCAGATCCCACATAAGCCAGACACACAAGATGGCACAAGCCCAAGGTCACGCACATACACACTGAGTGGTGCACACATGTGGAGTTTGCAGTGGCTGGAGGCCCTGGTGCACCAATTCTCTCTCTCTCACTCTCTCTCACTCTCTCTCATTAAGATAAATTAAATGAAATTAATAAATAAATAATAAAAACAGAAAAAGGAGTCTCCTTCAAGCCACACTTGCATACCTTCACCAGGACACAAGCGGGTGAGCGGGGCGCCTCCTCTGCCTCACTACACTCCACCTTCAAGAGGAGGCCAGAAGCCAAAGAAAATATTGTAATAGGGTCTGTTACTGCTGACGCAGCAGACGGGGTGATTGGCTGATGAACAAGTGCAAACAAATCTCAGCTCCTTCCCCAGGAGCAAAGGCGGGGAGGGGGGGCGGAGGGAGTGGGCAGGTCTGGCCTAGCACCAGCTCCCACCCCAGGGCCCTGCTCTGGGCCCTACTCCTGGCTAATCTGATCTCTTTCTAGTGGGTTACAGGACAGCTCCGTAACTTTCAGATCCAGTGCAAGAGGAGCATGCAGGACCCTCCTGAGCCAAGCAGGTAGCATTGACCTCTGACCCCGTGTTTGGCTCTCACCTTCTATTCTTCCCTCTGGTCTCTCTCTTGCTGTGTCATGGTGGCGTTTTGTGTTTGTTTGTTTCCTGTTTAAATGTTGCTCAGGATAGAAAAAATTTTAATTTCCAAGTTATTGGTGGGAAGTTTTTTTCACATATGTATAAACGTGACATGAGGTACACGCGCACGTGTGTATAGATAACGTGCCCCTCATTGCGCACATGCGAAGGCCAGAGAACGTCAGGTGTCCTCCGCTGCCGTTTCAGTCAGACTGGCTAACCAGTGAGCCCCAGTAATTCCCCCACCTCTGCTCCTCACAGGCTTGGGGTGACAGGGACATGTGGCCACACCCAGATGTTTATGTGGGTGCTGGGGACTGGAACTCAGGACAAAGCAGGCCCTTATGCTTGCATGACAAGTGCTCCATACTCAGTGAGCCACTCCCCAGCACAGATAGGAATTCTTTTTTCTTTTTTTTTTTTTTTTTTTTTTTTTTTGGTTTTTCGAGGTAGGGTTTCACTCTAGCCCAGGCTGACCTGGAATTCACTATGTAGTCTCAGGGTGGCCTCGAACTCACAGCGATCCTCCTACGTCTGCCTCCCGAATGCTGGGATTAAAGGCGTGCACCACCACACCCAGCTGAAAGGTTAGATTTTTCTATTCAAAATTGAGGTCACACGTTATAAGAATTTTTACCAGTAGCCAAGCATGGTGGCACACGCCTTTAATCCCAGCACTCGGGAGGCAGACGTAGGAGGATCGCTGTGAGTTCGAGGCCACCCTGAGACTACATAGTGAATTCCAGGTCAGCCTGAGCTAGAGTGAGACCTTATCTCGAAATACAAAAAAAAAAAAAAAAGAAAAGGAAAGGAAAGAAAGAAAGAAAGAAAATCTAACTTTTCACTAGATCACTAAGATTTTACCTGAATTTTGGAGCTTGTACCTTGTGTGGTTCCTACGAGGACGGCGGAAACACTTGAAAAATGATTGCAGCCACTGTTGACATACCATTGGCTCGTTGCTGAGCAATGAGGCTGGAGGAAAAGGAACCCCCCACCCACCAGGCCCTTGATGTTTGGCCTGCCAAGTCCTCCTGCTTGGTGCAAGAGTAATTTCAGGAGGTCACATGGGCAAGAAAGCGTTCCTCTGCCTGTCACACCCTGACCTCTCCGCTATGCCTGTGACACACCTTGACCTTGTCCCAAGTTTCTCTGATTTGCACAGGATTCTGAAGTCACAGTGACAGCGCTCCCGCGAGCGTGGAGACGAGGGATGGTCAGCCTGTGTGGTGGTGACGGTCCGCTCCACTCACGTGTGGGCTTCTGCTTCCCGTCAGACTTGATTTTCATAATCCAAGTTCAAAAAAGAAAATCCACGAAGACTTCAAGCTGTGAAGATGAGCCATATCAGGGTCATGAAGGTGGTCAGTACAGTTGCGCAAAGTGGACATCTGTGAGGCAGGTCCTGGAAACACGTAGATTTTCTTACTGAAATTCTATGCATGGAACACGACCAAGTGGTGACAGTCTGAAAGTGCCGGTTAGTACAGAATGACAACTGGCATTCACAGCAGCTGTGTAAGTAACTTCTGAGTAACTCTCCAGGCCTATGTCATAGTGACTTATCGCTGCCCTCCACTGACTTCCCCAATGCCTCTGTCACACATAGCACAGTCCTCTATGGGGCCAGAGGCCCAGAGTGACCATTTCCCGGCTGCCACCTTGCTCATCCTTTTGTTATACTCTGTAGTCTCAGGGTAGCCTTGAACTCATGGCAATCCTCCTACCTCTGCTTCCCAAGTGCTGGGATTAAAGGCGTGCGCCACCACACCCAGCCTAAGTATCAATATTTTTATATGCAATGAACTTAAGATACCAGAAATGAGGCAATTAATTAAGTGAAACCTTGACTGAAACTGATTATACATAGCTTAAGAATAAAATAAAACGTGGTTATTGTTGAGTTAAGCAAGCCTGATTTGAACATACATTAGAGACAATATGACAGACACAAAGTAGTTTTTTAAATAAGTACCTTTACCATTGAACAATTTTAAGGCTTAACTAAAGAAATATTTATGACTGTTATATGAATTTTAGACAAACTGTATTAACATTGTTTGTATAAAGTGGATTTCCCTAAGACATGGGGAGCTTTTTCAGTTTTTCAAAGAATAAGATTACAATAAGTCACCTTTTATGAGGCTTAGATTATAACCTCAGTGATAATCATCCAGCAAAACTAGCATGAACAAGACAAGAACCATCATAGAATTACAGAGTTTTAGCCACGCATGGGGATGTATGCTTATTGATAGCCAAAACATCATGTACTTTGTATAAACCAAATTACAGTATTTTGGTATCTGGAAAAGTCTGATTTATTTTAGGCAGAGTTTTAGATATAATAACCATATGAAAGAATTAGATACTAATGAGCCAATTTTAACCTTAAGATTTAGTTAAAAGGTTGACAAATAGAGGAACCTAGCTAACTTGGTTGCGTACTCTAAATTCAGTCTTTTATGACCATTACAACCTGAATACTGTAGCAACCGGCTACCAGCCAGGACCATACTCTGTTAGATTGATGTAAGCCCTAGGCTAATAGTCATTTTATATCTCAAGAAGTCTGTAATCTAATTAAGTACTTTGTCTTTAACTTTCTGTTTAAGCTTACTCATACCTTCATCTACATATTTTACTCATACCTTCATCTACATACTCTTACTTTACAATCTATGTAACCACTCTGTAATAATCTTTTTCATCAAACATTTAGCATCCAACATTTAGTTTTCTTTTCAGTTTATCTTCTTTAGTCAGTTCATCTCATAACTACCAACAAAAAACTTTTATTGTCCTTACCCTAAGACTTTTAATATGACCATTTAAGTTTTTTTTTTTTTTTTTTTTTTTTTTTGGTCCTCAAAAGGCCTTTTAAAATAACTTTTTATAAAAGAGTAGACCAGATTTGACTCATACAACCTACCCAGAACAAACATATAGATTTTATCACTTATTGATTCTGGAACTTTGTTTTTTACAACTTTCCTGAAACACTTTTTAAAAAATATGAAAGGTTTGAACACTATTAGAAATTTTCTTATAAATTCAGTATTGAGTACTATTTTTAGGCCATTTGGCCCCATTGTCCAGTTTATATTGTGTCCAGGCAGAGTTGCAGAGAAAGATCAGACGACGATGTTTGATGTCATCTAAGTCTTAGAGGTTTTCAGTTCTTGAGGAGACAGGGAAATAGCAAAACAAGGGTGAGAGGAAGGAACCAGGGCTTAGGCTGGATTTACACAGGACACCAACATGACCCCCCGGCCAGTTAGGGAGACCTCTGCCCAGAGGCTATACAGGTCGCAACTGTCGGCTTTTTAGCCTGTTAGTGGGCAAGGCAGGCACCTGTGCTCCTGATGGCAAAAGTGGCTGGCAGTGAAAGATAAGACCTCAGGAGGAAGGGGGAGAGTGTCCCAAGATGGTGCAACAGAACCAAAAGGCACCCCTTAGGGTTCGGTAGACCAGAGAGCAAGAGACCCAGGTGTTGAGAATATGTCTTTCTCGAGACCTGGGTTTGGGGCCCAGCAGCGGGTGAGGGGTGTAGCCTGGCATGCTGACATGGCTTCCATGAGGAGGGATGAACCCCAAGAGCAGGCCAACCTAAGAGGGACACTTACCAAGGAGGGAGGAGACAAAGGGAAGAAGGGCAAAACCGAATTGTGGTGGGTGTGAAGGCCGGTACCAGGCAGAGGTGGTCCAAAGCCATCAGAAGGTAAATGTCAGCTCAGTGGTCTGGTCAGGGGAAAGGAGGTCTGGCCACCCAAGAGGGCAATCTGAAGCCTCCTATCCGAGTCATGACACCAGATGTAAGGTTCAGGAGTGACCATGACCACGCAAACCACTCTGAGGCAAAGATGAAAGCTTTTATTTGGGAAAAGCATGAGCTGCCAGGATTGGCTCACAAGAGAGGAGCACAGCCCACCTGAATTTCCAGATAGTGGGATTTATAGGGTATTTTCAGTTGGGGGAAGGTGAGGAAAGGAAAAGGTGAGGAAGAAAGGGTTCTTTAGGGGAGATCTAAGATAGCCAGGGTGTGACATCAGAACAGCAACCAGGTGATTTACAAAATAAGGGGACAGAAAACCATGACCTGGGGCATTGCAGGCAAGGAAGAGATAATGGCTGGGCGGTTTCTTGAGGAATGTGGATAATCCATTTCCTTATGGCTCTGTCACCATCCTGCTGTCCTTGGTGACTCCATTTTTTGGGAGCCTGTCTGACCTAACACTGAGTGATGGAAGAAATCCCCCAGGAGTCCACTTCTAAAGTCAAGCATGGGCTTGAGGGATGGCTTAGTGGTTAAGGTATTTGTCTGAAAAGCCAAAGGATCCAGGTTCAATTCCCCAGGACTCATGTTTGCCAGATGCACAAGGGGGCACACGAATCTGGAGTTCATTTGCAGTAGCTGGAGGCCCTGGCATGCCCATTCTCTCTTGCTCTCTCTCTCTCTTTCTCTCTCTCTCTCTCTCTCTCTCTCTCTGTGAAAGAAAGAAAGAGAGAAAGAAAGAAAGAAAGAAAGAAAGAAAGAAAGAAAGAAAGAAAGAAAGAAAGAAAGGAAGAAAATGGAAAAGGCATGCTATTTCTGGGCTGCCAATCCATTGCATCTCCGAGGGAGACAGAAATTGCTGATTGGCAGCCAGTGTTCAGGACTACACTTCCCAGTGCTCTTTGTACCACCATGTGACTAGGCTTAGTCTGTGAATATAAAGGGAACTGGAATGGCCTATGTGGGGGAGAAAAGGCTCAGATAAAAAGAAGGCTGTGAGGCCGGGCATGGTGGCGCACGCCTTTAATCCCAGCGCTTGGGAGGCAGAGGTAGGAGGATCGCCATGAGCTCGAGGCCACCCTGAGACTACATAGCAAATTCTAGGTCAGCCTGAGCTAGAGTCACACCCTACCTTGAAAAATAAAAATTAAAAACCAAAAAGGCTATGAGGCCCTTTGGCTTCTCAGTCTCTTCTGGATGCCAGCCTGGAGCGGGATGGCTGAAGCTGTGGCAGCCACTTTGAATCACAGGATGACCATGTGGATGGAGACCACATACTTAGGATAGCAGAATAGAAAGACAGGTGTCTAGGCATCTAAGTCTCTGATGACATTTTAAAAAATATTTTATTTATTTGCAAGCAGAGAGATACAGAGAGAGAGAATGGACACACCAGGGCCTCGAGCCACTGCAGCTGAACTCCAGATGCATTTTCCTTTGTGCATCTGCTAATTCCAGCAATTGTGAATGACAAGGAGCGTTTACTTCTTGGCTGAGGTGGGAATAGTGGGAAGCTGGGAGGTGGAGTGAGCTGGCCTGTATTGCACATGGGATAAGACTTGAGTCCGTGCCATTACAGAATTAGACGTGGGTCAGCGGCTCACAGCTGGAGTATGTAAGCAGGCTCTGAGCATGTGTGTGTGTGTGTGTGTGTGTGTGTGTGTTTGGTTTAAACAAAATAAAACATCATTAAGAATAGCACCTTCACCACCCTCTCTGCCAGGGCCTTGAGAGACACCACGGGTCACATCAGACTGCAGGTCATTGGCTCTGAAGTTTGCATACCGGATGCGCTTTTGAGACTCGCTGGCCAGCAGGACTTTGGAAGAGTCACCTGCTTCCCAGTGGACTCAAAGCCCAAGCCACCAAGACTCCTGGCACCTGGGTATGGTGGCACAATCCCTGTAATCCTAGTACTCGGGGGGCAGAGGCAGGAGGATGGCAAGTTCAAAGCCAGCCTGGTGGGCTTCATAGTGAGTTTGAGGTCAGCCTGGGCTATGCATATTGAGGTTCTGTCAAAAACCAAACAAAAACAGGAACAATATCCCCCCAACCCCCCACCCGCCCCAGCCTGGCCTTTGCTTAGTAACTGGGATGCAGAGCCTGACATCTCTCTTTTATGGGATCACTGGAAATCCAGTCCCTGTGGGCCCGAGGGGCTAGTGGTTAGGGACCCATGCACTGCAGTCTGATTGGCAGGTTTGGTCACTTGATAGCCAGGTCACCCTCACATTCCTCCACTGCCCTGTGCCTCTGTGTTCCCATCTCTAAAGAGGGCACGGGAAGAGTACCTCAGCTCATATGGGGAAAGTGCTGAGGACACGACCGGCCTGCAGGAGGCGGGCAGCACACATGAGGCCTGTCATCACGGCCATTCACCACACCCCACAGGCTCCAGGGGAAGTGAATCCCCATTGAATGATTTTTTTTTTCATATTTTAATATATTTATTTGTAAGCAGAGAGAGCTAGAGAGAATAGAGACAGACAGAGAGAAAAGGCACACCAGGGCCTCCAACCACTGCAAACAACCCCACTTTGTGCATCTGGCTTAATGTGAGTACTGGGGAATCAAACCTGGGTGGTTAGGCTTTGCAGGCAAGCACTTTAATTGCTGAGCCATCTTTCCAGGACATGACATTTAGTGTGTTTATTATATGTATTCCATAAAAAGTGAAGCAAGGCCAGGCATAGTGAAGTATGCCTATAATCCCCCCACTTTGTGGGGAGAGGGCTGAGGCAGGAGGATCATAGGTTGGAGGCCAACCAGGGCTTCATAGTGAGACCCTGTCTCAGAAAATAAATATAACAGAAGATCAAGTTGGTGGTGGTTGGGTTCATCCCAAATGTGCCTGGCTTTGTTGTGAACCAGGTTTCACGGAAACAGCTCCAGATTTGGGTGTGTGTGATGGGCACAAAGGTGGACCCCCAAAGAGTCTCCCGTTGGGTGACAGCCTGTGAGATGGAGGACATCCTTTCTTCACTGGGTCAGATGTGAATTTTGTTGGGAGCCCATGTCCAGGGAGCTGTGGGCTCTGGAAGACTGCTGACCCAGCTGGCACCACCTTTCCAGAAGCTTCCATCTCTTAGGGAATGTTCCCGGAGCAACATTCTGCTGGCCGACAGAAGCAGCCTTAGACAGTGCCAAGACTCTGGTTAAACTGGGGACTTCAGCTCTGGATGTTATGCACAAGGAGACCAGCATAGCAGTCACCTGCTGTTTCCGCCAAGGCCTTTGGTCACAGCTTGCTGGTCTCCTTGGCATCCCTCCCCCATCCTCATCCAGAATGCTTGAAGGAGCCTACATATACACCGCCAAGGCAGCCACACACCACATCGTCACTTGGGGACCTGTCACCTCCGTGAAGAGTGGACTCTAGTTCCCCGAGCTGCACTGTACCCTCCCCAGTACAGAACAGACGGAGTCTCAAAAAGGAACCTGACACTTTTCCTCCAAGGCCTCTTCCACCAGCCTGTCATTCCTTCTGGAAGTTTTGGTGTTCTGCTGGCTGCTTGCCAATGAGAGCTGATGTACAGGAGGGGGAGCCAGGGGCTCAGAACAACCGCGCTCTTGTTGGCTCTTGGTGCAGGCGGGGAGAAAGAAGGAATAGATGAATGAAGGAATGAATGAACGAATGAATGACCTCACTGACATCAACCGCACGCTTGTCCGGCAAGCTCTTACCCACTGGGCCATCTCCTCAGCCCCTGTATCTTACTTTGCTGAGACAGAGTCTCACGGATTTAGCTAGTCTAGCCACTCAGCTTGCCCTGGGAAACCACCTGCCTGTACGTCCCCAGTTTAGGATTATAGGTGTGCACTGCAGGGCCTGACTGATTGGGACTCTTGAGGCAAAGTCTCACATTGTATCCCAGGCTAGCCTGGAACTCACTATATGGCCAAAGATGGCTGAAAATCTGCAGCAATCCTCCTGCCTCAGCTTCCTGAGTGCTAGGATTACAGGCATGCACGACCATGAACAGTATCCACTAGTTCTTTTTAAAGAAAGGCTATTTATTTATTTATTTATTTATTTGCATGTGTGTGTATGAACACACACATACATGCCAGGGTCTCTTGCAACTGCAGATGAACATCCATCTGGCTTTACATGGAATTGAACCCAGGCTGACAGGCTTTTCGAGAAAGTGCTGTTAACTGCTGAGTCATCTCTCCAGCCCTCTTAACCACCACCCATTGTTAAAATCTGTTTTCTGGGGTCAGGTGTGGTGGCGCACGTCTTTAATCCTAGCACTTGGGAGGCAGAGGTAGGAGTTCAAGGCCAGCCTAGGACTACATAGTGAATTCCAGGTCAGCCTGGGCTAGAGTGAGACTCTACTTTGAAATTAAAAAAAACAAAAAAAGTCTGTTTTCTTCACTTGAATGTGAGCTTAGGTGGGAGGAACCTCGGCGTCTTGTCTCCTGGGCTCACGGCGGACATCCAATGTGCTCAGCAGGTCCTCGGCAGTCCCAGAGCAGGGGTGACATGTGAGCCATCGTCCTTTGTGGTGGCCTGCCCTGCCTGGGCGGTCCTTCTCGGTGATGACCTGTCCTGTACACCGCCAACGGTTCCATAGCACCCCCCACCTCCACCACTCTCATTCCTCTGCACTATCCCCAGTGCCTGGCACAGCATTGAAGCACTATGTGCTGGGCACACAGGCTGGTTAGTGCCTACGTCAGGCCTCTGAAATGCCAGTGACATGATCAAGCGATGGAGTCTGAACACAAAGAAATGACGGGAGCCCACAGGCATGCTGCCAGCCCCTGCCAACTCCCCAAACCCTGAAACTCAACAGCAACCAGACAGAGCCTGAGACTCCAAGTGATGTCACAAGGCCACTGGCCACAACTTAATCAGTCCAAGAGGTATCCCGTTTCAAGATCCACAGGCGTGGGTGGAGGCTGTCCTCAGAGGGTACCACTGGCAGCAAGGCCGTGAGAGCTGTCTTGGCCACGGCTGGCTTCAGAAGGGCGCCCACCCAGCTTTCCTTCTTTTTTTTTTTTTTTTTTTTCGGTTTTTCAAGGTAGGGTCTCACTCTAGCCCAGGCTGACCTGGAATTCACTATGTAGTCTCAGGGTGGCCTCGAACTCACGGCGATCCTTCTCCTACCTTGGCCTCCTGAGTGCTGGGATTAAAGGCGTGCGCCACAACGCCCGGCCCAGCTTTCCTTCTTTATGTGGCTTGTTCCTTCTCACAACAGGGCCATAGAAAACACTCTCCAAAATGGACACCTATCCTGTGCCCTGAGGCCTCCCACACTGCCTCATCGCCGGGGCTTCATCATAATATAGATATAACATAAAGTCACACAGGCAAGAATCCCATCTGTCACAAGGAAGTCACACGTGATGCATAAGTCACAGGCATGGGTCGTGTGTGGGCAATGATCCTGTCTTGTCTTGTTTGAGGCATCTTTATGCATTTGTCACCTCTTTCAACATTACACCAGCACAGCTTGATGAGTTTTGCTAACGCTGCTTTTTTTTTTTTTTAATTATTTATTTATTAGCTAGGCATGGTGGTACACGCCTTTTAATCCCAGCACTCGGGAGGCAGAGGTAGGAGGATCGCCATGAGTTTGAGGCCACTCTGAGAATACAGAGTGAATTCCAGGTCAGCCTGGGCTACAGCAAGACCCTACCTCGAAAAACCAAAAAACAAAAATAAAAAATATTTATTATTATCTTGATATTTTTATTTATTCGTGAGCAGAGACAAAAAGAGAAGAGAGACAGAGAAAATGGGCACCTCAGGGCCTCTTCTAGCCACTGCAGACGAACTCCAGATGCATATGCCACCTTGTGCATCTGGCTTATATGGGTACTGGGGAATTGAACCTGGGTAGCAGACAGCTTCAGGTTCGCTGAGATGAACTTCCAGACTGGACACAGTTATGGAGGAAGGGATATTATTTATTGAAGCTTACAGATCCAGGGGAAGTTCCATAAAGTCAGGAGAAGCAGCCTGCTCTTCACAAGGCCGAGCAGAGAGAGCAAAAGCCAACCAGCCACCACAGCACACAGAGCAAAAACTACAGCCCAAA